>JAVSBS010028003.1:0-23343 GCA_033124195.1 Coracias cyanogaster | reverse complement strand
AAAGAAAACAAATAAGCATTAGCGTCCTAAGGGCAACAGCAAAGCAGCGACTATGGCAGCAAGAATGGATTTTTTGAGAGCAAAGGATTATCCGAGATCCCGAAGTACAGATGGTCCTGGGTGAAATAATCACCTTTGCCTCAAGGGAGTAAGCAATGCCCATGGGTTGATCACACGATGAGGAGGAATTGATACGTAACCAAATGAAGATAAGACTTAATTGAAAGCAGGTCCCAGGGAAACTTCTAAGCCTCCCTCCCAATTTCTGACTCATTAAAAAAAAAGAAAGAAAGAAAGAAAGAAGGAATATTCTTGCTGTGTTTTGGAACAGTACAGGTAACCCTGCTGAAGTTGAATACAAATATTAGATAATTAAAAAGATCCTAGCTCTTCGTTAATAAGAGTCAATCTTTTAGGGGAAGAGTTTAGACCAAACCTGTCAATGTGAATAATTTCATTTTCTTTATGTAAGTACCCTGCCTTCAGAAAATGTTCAGGATTATCAGATAATGAGGGGAATTTTCAGCACAGAGACAAAACTCTGGACTTAGGAACGAAACCCCTGAGCCTATGCATAGATAGCTGGGTTTGGGAGCCGTGTAAGGAAGCTATAGTCTAAGCTTTTACTCTCTGGAACAATATTTTCCTGTCATTGACGTTATATCCCTTCGTCTCACAAAAATCCTTGCAGTTATTGGTAGTGATACAAACCTCAAAAGTACCTTCTTGTCTCAATCACCTCTTAATGTGCTCCCCTTGCATCAGCAACGCCTCCATCCTCCCCTGTGCTTTTTACCTAGGACTGCAGCCCTGAAATCGTGGGACGTTTGTGGGTAAATCCAGTGATGCTGCCAGAATACTACAGACCCAGCGCTTAACCTGAATGTTTATTGTCTAGGAGTAAAATTGACAGGCTGATTACTTCTTTTTTTCTCATTCTGTCTTCTCCCCAGCTCAGCTACAAATCAAGGGGAGTGATAGCCCACGAGTCAGCAAAAGCCAAGGGGTGGCAGAGTTATGAGCCTTGGAAGACCTGGCTGGATATTCTCCTGGTGCTGCTGCCAACCTGGTGAGGAGATAAACCCCTCTTGGACACTTTTTTTCCCCCCTCTCACCCTCCCTCAGCTCTGTCATTTGCAATGTCCCTACCGAGACAACCTTGTTGTTTTAGGCAGCGCTTGACCTCCCAGCCCCTCCACCAAGCCCTCCTTGAACTTGAGCTGGTGTCAAGGCATACGAGAGGGTTGCCAAGGTTAAGATATTATCTGTGGCAACACTGAAATGCCAGTAAAAGCTTCTAGTGCAGGCCTAACTTAGTACTGAAGGGGCTTCCCAGCACGGCATTTATGTCCTGTCAGTTAAACTGAATTTATAAAACCTCCCATGGTGAACACCGCATCCCCGCTCCCGGGAGCCACAGCTTTCCATGGTGAGTTTGCAGGGTGGTAGGAGGCAGGGCTGGGCACCAGGTGAGACAGGTTGTGGAGACCCGCAGAGACATGGTAGACGTAGGCAAAGGCAGACGAGATGTAGATGGGGAAAGTGTCTGCAGAGAAAGACAGGAGTGTTTTTCCCTCGCGCCAGCAGCACCCAGTGAGCCTCTGGGCAGAGGCAACCTGCTCCTTCAGGGTGGGGAGAGGTTATGCCGGAAGAATCCCGCATGGAACATTCACCATTAAGCCATGCTTTATGTTCAAAAGACCTCTCCATATGTCACGTATGTGGCTGCTCAAACTGAGCTCTTCAGACCTCTTTCCGGCAGCCAGGCTCCCATTCTGATCATATCAAGGCTGTCTGTTTTTAATTTAACCCTTCCTTTTTGAGTGGATTTGTCTTGAAAGGCATGAAAAAGCTGGCCTCCCAAGCTACCTTACCTCTTCAAGATCTATGGGAAGGTAAGTGCATGTATTTTTAAACCGCACCAAATCTATCCCTAATGCAATACACTGAAATAAAGCTACTAACATCAATATCGCGGCACCAACCTTTTAAATGACCCCCTAGGTTTTAAGTCAAATACATTTCTGTTTTCCTGGGCAAAATTTCCCCATAACACCTTCAAATGATCTTAAGTGTGCAAGTAATGACAACCAGTGTTTAGGTGAGCAAAGCACACGTGTATTATGTGCGTTATTAAATCATGAAAGCAGTGTGTCTGTAGGTATATGGGGGGGATACGTGTGCATCGCTGCCAGCGGTTTATAAAGCTCTTTGAGCCTGTAGAAATTATTGTGTTGTATCGTATCGCATCATATTGTATTATATTTTATTTCATTTTATTGAAGAGACCACAAACACAGTGATTAAAGCGGCCAAACCTGCTGCTTCTCCCTATCTCGCACTGACCCCAGAACATCTCATTTTCTCTCCTAGATGGACGTGCCCCTCAGCCCAGCAAGACGTCATCTTCTGCCCAGTTTTGGGGCAGTTTCTGCCGCATCTGGGGAAAAGCTGTGGGACCACCTTGACGTGGGACTCCACTCCACTGAGAGGAGGCCACAGAGGGTCTCTTTTGAGACCTGACTCACCCATGAATTTGGCAGCAAATGGAAGGGTGCGTATTAAAAAATACGTAGGAGTATCTGCTTGTGAGCACGCGTCTGGCCAGCCAGAAAAAAAAGCTCATCTGGGATCCAGGGGCTGGTCCTCGGGGTGGGCTGAGGGTGCAGCCAGGGCTGGGAGTGCCTGGGGGTCCTGGGGTGAGATCCATCCTGTTGGGTCCTCATCACCATAGGGACCTGCAGAAGAGGGCAAAAAGGTAAAAGATAAGTGAGAAGCTTGTAGGGCAAAGGGGTCACCCTGCCAGCAATGCCTGCCAAATGTAGGAAGCACGCGGCACCCCCTTCCTATCACAAAAAGCCACGAAATGTTAAATTTTACAAATCCCTGGGTGTGAGGACTGCAGTGCAGAGGTTCCCCCTTCCTGGGGGTTGCCTTCCTTCCAGGGAATTTCTCTGCAGATGAGTGTTTATCACCTCTGCTTCTTGCCCCTGCATTAGCACCAGGGAGGGGCTGTGGTGCCAGCGCCTGGTCTGTGGCTCCGTTCTGCTGCTGTTGCTGCAAGGTGACACCAAGGCAGCGGCCCCGTTCCCCCCTTCCCAGCTGTACCCTAAATAAAGAGGGACTCCGAAAAGCAGCTCCTTTTGACGTGGCTGTCAGGCAAACAAGCTCTTGCCTGAGTCCTAAAGCTGTGACCCAATCTGGCTGAAGCAACACATCTTTAATCTTTCAGATCTGCTTTAAATATACATATATATATACACCCCCAGTGATGAGTAAAGCTCCAGCCCCCCCCAGAGAAGCAATCTCAGCTGATGAAATGGCCAGTCAAGCGGCTTACACACCCCTGGCCGTGCTCCCTCCACTAACAAGTTGGGCATCGGCCCCGTTTCATCACTGTTAATTCATTTGCCTGCTCATTTGCTCTTCAGAGAAAGTTGTTAGTCCTATTAGTTAGTTGTGTTTCTAACACCTTGGCCCAAAATCCCGGGCTGAGGCCGAAACGGGTGTTTCAGGAGAGGACGCTGCAATGGATTTTTTATTAAAAAAAAAAAAAAGAAAGAAAAAAATAAGAAATTTTTTTTTTTTTTTCCCCCTGGAGAAAAAGAGGGAGTTTTTCCGGCAGCACTGGGAGAGGCGAGCCTTTCCCCAGCCCTGCCCGGCCCGCAGCGCTCCCGCATCCGAGCAATGGGGATGCGCAGCGGGAGCGTGGCTCTAACGCGCTGCCGGGGCAGGGAGAGAAAAACGGGTGTTCCCGGGGAGATGGGGAGCTCTCTGGTCCCCGCTTGAGTTCTGGGCCAGGGGGACCGAGGAAGGAGCCGCATCCATATTTTCAAAGCTGCCATGCCTGATCACCGGTTGCTCCCTAAATCCCGGTGCCCGGCGGCGGCGGGGAACAGCCGGCACCGCTGGAAAACTGGGAAGCTCCCGCTTCCAGGTTCATCAAACCCAGGCGATTGCCGTTCCTATTCTTTTAAAGGTTTTTTGTTTTTTTTTTTTCCTTCATCTATTTACCATTTACCAGCTCATCCATATGGAAGACGTGGCTTACACTTCCCTGAGAACTGTACTTTTAGGACTAATTGATTCTGGTAATTAATTTGTTCTACCTGCTGGATCAGATGGAAATGCTGTCCGTGTGCCCAAGGATTAGCACTTGCCTTTCTAACATCTTTCTTAATTATCTAATAGCATGGGTTGCGCGAATTCTGGCTCTATTAGAACACTTTTACTATTAACGGCAGTGATTGGAATTGTGATGACAACTCGATTTCAACAAATTAGAGCTTAAAACCAGGAGATGAAGGAGAAGTGCCTTCTTTTAATTTCCCTGAGTTTAACATCAATAATTAGAGCAATTTTCCGAGATGCGAACCGAAATTATCTCGGCTATGATGTAGTATATCACCCTCATTTTAGCAAATTGACTCTGGGGAAATGAATGTTACAGATTAGGGGGGGGAAAAAAAAAAAAAAAAGACAAACAGAGGGAAGACCAAAAAAATAAAACCAACTATTAGCACAACACGGAGAGGGGAGTGGATGGGAACAAAACCCCGCCGGGGTAATCACCAAGCTGCGTGCGGAGCGGAGCGCGGGACAGGTCGGGAAAGCGCTGTGAATTTTTATATTTATTTTTTATTTTTTATTTTTTTCCCCCCCGCAAGTTTTTCCTTTAAAAACAAAATAGGAGAAAACCCCTTTCTCTTTGGGAAAAGGCCCCGGGAGCATCGCTGAGCCCGGGGCCGAGGCTGCGCGGGGTGGTGCGGTACCGGAGCGGTCCCGGAGCGGTCCCGGAGCGGCTCCGCGCCCCCTCCGCGCCGCGGCGGTGGTTTGGGTGGCCCGGCGAGCCCGGCCCCCCCCTGTCCCACCCCCGTTACCCCCTCCCCGGGCCGATTGCGATTGGTTGGCTGGAGAGCCCCCTGCCCACCGCGCCTCAAAGGCGCGCATCGCCCCGCGCAGCCCGCGCCCACCCGCCTGGCAGCCCCCGGCTCTCCCCGGTTATTTCTGGCTGGGGAGGGTTTTTTTAATTTTTTTTAAATTTCTTAAATTGTTATTATTTATTTTCGGTCCGGATTTGTTTTTTTTTAAAATTTCTTTCTTTATCATCATTATTTTAAATTTCTTCTCTCGGGCGCCGGGAGGTGCAGCCGGCGCTCAGCCCGGCTCGGTCCCTTCCCTCTGCCCGAGGAGGGGGACAACGGAAAAAATGAACCTCAACTTCAGCTCGCCCGTGCACCCCGTGTCCGCGCCCAGGCCCACCTCCTTCTTCATCGAGGACATCCTGCTGCACAAGCCCAAGCCCCTGCGGGAGCTGCCCCCCGAGCACTTCCCCGGCTCCTTGGCCTCCCGCGTCCCCCTCTTGGACTATGGGTACCCCCTGATGCCAACCCCGACCCTCCTGGCGCCTCACCCGCACCCTGCCCTGCACAAGCCGGAGCATCACCACCACCACCCCCCCTACTTCCTCACCGCCTCGGGTAAGTGCAGGGGGAACCTGCGGACTTGGTGGCCCAGCTGGGGACTCGGGTGGGGACAAGAGCCCGCAGCCCCGGACGGGACCTGCTGCGGCAGAGAGAGAGACAAGCCGCCCTGGGGCGGTGGGCACCTCTCTGCAGCCTTCACCGAATTCCTGGCTGCTTCCCCCCGGCAGGGAGTGCTCAGCGGGATGCAGCTTGTCTGCCCGCCAGCGCCAGGGTTGCCCTCTCTTTGCCTTTATTATTATTATTTTTTCAATTACATTTCTTTTTGGGGCCGATAACAGGTGATGGGGCCCCGCTCTCCCGCCTCCAGCAGCCGTGCTGGGGCGGTGCCGGGTCCCCCCCCGGGGCTCAGCCCTTCCCGGGCCCGGGCCCCGCTCTGGAAGGTAGGAAACCTTCGGAGGAGGAGGAGGAGGAACAACCTCCGAACTTTCTCAGCGGGCAGCCCAGGCTGTGCTCCGCCGGGGGTGCGGAGACCCGCTCCCCACCTCCCTGCTCTCCCCCAGCGCTTTCCAGGGTTCCCCTTTTTTTCCCCCGTGTCCTTTTCGTTGTGGTTTAATTCCAGGAGGGGGAAGGTTTCTCTGCCAGCCCCTCCCGGCCAGGCTGGCGGCGGCGGTGGGGAGGTTGGGGGGCTGCCTTTGCCGGGGGGGTGTCGGCAGAGGCGAAGCGCTCTTTTCACTGCAACAAGACCCCCTCCCAGAACCCAAACGAATAGAACGACCTCTAAAACGAAATAAACGAAAATAATAATAACTAAAAAAAAAAAAGAGGCTGGGGGGGAAGCCCACCCCGGAGGCGCTGCAGCCCAGCCCGGGGAGGGGGCCGCAGCCCCCGGCCCGGCTCCCTGCCCGCCGGCAGCCCGGGTCTCCGCCGTGTCCCCCCCAGGAGTGCCGGTGCCAGCCCTCTTCCAGCACCACGCTCACGCCGAGCTGCCCGGGAAGCACTGTCGCCGCCGCAAAGCCCGCACCGTTTTCTCCGACTCGCAGCTCTCCGGCCTGGAGAAGAGGTTTGAGATCCAGCGCTACCTCTCCACGCCCGAGCGGGTGGAGCTGGCCACGGCCCTCAGCCTCTCCGAGACCCAGGTACCGGGGCGCCGGGGACCGGCAGCATCCCGCCGGGAAGGGGCGCGTCCCCATCCCTCAGCATCCCCCCTTTCGCATTTTCATTTTTATTCGTTCATTTCTTCTTGTTTTTCTTCTTTTTTTTTTTTTCTTTTAATTCATCCCCCCCGCCTTCCCCACGCTGCTCTCCTCAGGTGAAAACTTGGTTCCAGAACCGGCGGATGAAGCACAAAAAACAGCTGCGGAAAACCCAGGACGACCCGAAGCAGGCGGGCGGCGAGGAGAGCCGGGAGCAGAGCTCCCCCGAGCCCGAGCTGCCCGGGGCGGCCGGCGCCGAGCCCCGCAAGGCTCCCCCCGGCCCCTTCCTGCTCCAGGACCCCGAGGACGAGGTGGACATCCTGGAGGAGGGGGATCTCTGCGCCGGCTCCCACCGCCTCTAGGAGCTCCGGAGCCCGGCCCGGCCTCACCTGCCTCTGCGCGCCGGCTTCGCCCCAGCCCCGGCCCCGCCAGCCGCCCCCCACCTCCCCAGCCTCGGGTCGCGGCTTTGGAAGGAGGTGATGATGCGAGGGGAGCCCCCTCCAAGGCGGGGGATGCTGCCCCGGAGGGGAGCGGCGCCTTGGGTACCACCGGCTTCCCCCCCAGCATCACCCCGCGCATCAGCTTTGCCTGATGGGGAGCGCAAGCCCGGGCGAGTTCCCGTTCGCTTTCCCCTTCCCTTCGAAAATCCGGACTTTTCTCCGTTCCCCCAACATTCCTTGGGTTTAAAATAAAGGTCTCGCCGGTGCGGGCTGGCTGTGGTCCCTGAGCGGCAGGCAGGGCTTGCCGCGCCGGGCTGGGGCGAGCCGCCTCCCTCCCTAGCGCCGTAGGATGGGTTTGATCCTGGGCAGAATTTCCAGGACACCTATGTATTTAAAAAAAAAAAAAACAAAACAAACTAGAAACGCCGCCCAAACAAACAGGTAAGACCGAAATTGCCGTGTATTTGTTTGTGAGACGGGGAAGGGAAGCGGGGAGCATCACGTCCCGCCGGGCTTGCTTGGACCAGAGGCAACGGCAGCGAGCGAGCGAGAGCGAGAGGGATTTCTCTGCAGAGGGAGAAGCAGCTTGATTCCTTCACGGCTTCCAGGTGTGCATCACCTTCCGGATAATTTCCTTTTCCTCTCAAAAAGCCCCGGAGCCGCTCCCAGGCTTTGCTCCTCGCCTGCATCTTCCCCGTGTTGCGGTCGGGTAGAGCAGCCCCCACCCGTGCCCGCTTCACCCCTCTCTTCCTGCCAGAGAAACGGGTTTAATTTCCAGGTAAATGAAGATTTTAAATTTTAATGTTGTTCTCTGCGTGGGCTGCTGGTGAATGCGCCGGGAGCGCGGCTGAGGCTCCGCATCCTCGGGGAAATGCTGGAGGAGAGGCTGTGCTTGCTCGTGTGTTGTCTGTGCGGACAAGTGCCCTGGCGGGGTGGTGTGAGGTGGTTGAATTTTTTTGTCCTTTTTTTTTTTTTTTAACGGGAAATTAATCTGGTGGTTTGGTGTCTTTAGCACTTTCAGGGTATTTTGGATTATGGGACATGCAGTTTCGCGAGGGAACATGTGTCCCTGTTTAATATATAAAATATAGATTATTGAGATGTGTACGTTTGCTTCCTTCTCGTGGGTTTTTCTTTACTTTGGTTTTTTTTTTTTTTTTTTTTTACATGTAAAATAATAAAGATCCCACCTCGCGGGTGGAGGGAATACCCAAAATCTGCCCAAGAAACGGCCAGTTGTCTTTTACGGGGTGTTCATAAACCCTTCCCGGACAATCATTCCTACCAACAGATTTTGCTAAAACGCCGCCCGCCTCCTTGAACACTCTAATTCAGAAGGTAAAACCCAACCGATGTCCTCCTCGAGGCTGTGATGTGAAGCCCCGTGGAGACCCAAACACAGGGTGCAGCGGGTCATTCCACCTCGCTGGCTGGAAATGCTTCTCCCAGCTCCGTGGCTCTCCCCTTCTCTTGACACCCACCCAGCCGTGGGACAGAAACCGGCTGCAAAAGCCTCTCAATTCGATGCCATCCTGTGTCCGCGTTCGGTCACCCACCAAGAATTTCGTTCATTTTGCTCCGTGATGATGATCAGCCTCCCCCTCCGAGCGCGTGTTTTATTAGGAGCTATTAAAAGGGATATAAAAGAGCAGCTCTGCCATGATATTGACAGGCTATATATACTTTTTTCTGACCATGTCTACTGCGGCTGCTCCCAGGGCTGGCTGGTGCGGTTTGGGTGCCCATCTCAGAGCTGGCCTGGCCAGTGGCACTCTGCTGTGAGGGTCGGTGTCTTCACACCAGCCGCTTGCCTTTGGTAATAGGATTGGGCAGCAACGTATTTAGAGTAACACAAGAGAAATCCTTTTAGTTTAGTGAGAGAGAATATTAGGAGCAAGTGTAAAGGTGTAATAATTAAAAAAAAAAAAACCCAGTAGCGGAATGAAAAGGGATGTTAAACACCCTGTTTCTTTATATTTGTGCGTGGTTCCTTCCACTTGTGCAAAGAATTGTTCATTCTCTTTTATTACTAAAGCAAAGGAATGTAAAAATACTCAGAGGTGGGAGGAACGCCAAGAATAAAGGCAGGAGAATGTAAAAGCAGACAATGAAGACGCACGAGTGACTGAAGTTTTTTTGGCATAGATACGCAAAAGTAACTTTTTCCTGGGCTGTGCCTTTACGCTGCTCTTCTGCAAGGCGTCCAGCGGATGCTGAGAAAATGGTGGTGCCGGCCACCGGGCACTGCCAGGCTCAGCACAGGTCGAGGAGCCTGATCAGATGCTGTGTAACCAAGTCCATTCCCCCTGCCCCAAACGCCCCAAAAGTTAGTGTTCCTCTCTGCTGTAGCAGCAGGACCTGGGGCACTTGCACACCCATGGGCTGGCAATATTTATAGCCTGATGGTGGCCCTCGAGGGAGGGGAGCATCCTGGAATTCAGGTGCAGGTAGCGTGAGCGTGTCCAGGAACAGGCTCCGCAGCACAGGACCTTCACTGTGCTGCAACCCAGACAGCGCTGTACATGACAGCAAGTGAGGCTGGGGCGCTTAAAGCCCAGGTGTATCCTCACCTCTGGGCAGGGTCGTGTTCGTGGGACCCCTTCAGCAGCACGGTGCCGTGGTTTCTCTGGGGCACAGAGGTGTGACAGAGCCCGTTCCCCTTTCTGCCACCAGCATTAGCAGACTTAGGACAGGCCGGGTCTATGAGGAAGGGTCAGACTATGAATCAAGTAACACTCAAGTCTCTTCTGCCTCTCCCTTGCCACAACAGGGACTTTCTTCACAACATATTTATGTCGATCTATAATAAAACCCACAAACACTCACCTGTCTTCACCCCTCTGTGGTTCTGGGCACCTTGGCTAAGATGTAAAATTACAATCGTGTTTCGAACGGAAGCGACCGATGGGCAGGAGCCTCAGTGACAAATACAGGCAGCATGTGAGCCACCCAACCCCAGGGCAGTCCCCATCCCAGCCCGGATGCAGCGTGTGCACCGAGCCTTCCAGGTGCCAGGAGAAGGCTTTGGGAAGAGGCTGCTTATCCCAGAAAGTTTGGTGCAAATTCGGGCAAAACCCTCTGAGATTGAGATGGAGGAAGAAAATAGTCACTACCTGAGACATCCCTTCTCTGACCAGGCTGGGAAGCGATGCCTGCCAGGCTGCTGACAGGAGGCTGCGGACTCTGGAGTGTCTGGGCAAGCTTTTGGGAAGAGGTTATTTTGCGTTTGGACAGTGGAGAGGATCCTGGGAAGAAGGAAAGGCTGGAGAGGCATTTTGGTTGTGTATTTCAGAGATTTTTTTTCTCTTAGAATAAGTGACATGGGTTTTTATGTTGACTTTTTCCTGCTCTCTCTTCTGCTGCTCTCCCCAGGAAGCCAGAGGAGCAGGGGAGAGATTGTTGACAGCTGGCTTTGTTTTGTTTTGTTTTCTTTAATACTTAATGGAAATGCTGGGGTGGAAATGGCTTGCAGGAAATAATTGCTGGAAAAAGGAAATCTTGGTGGGTTTCCTATTTTCAAAAATTCCAAGTATTGATTTTCATTAAAATTCTTCTCTGAGTTTTTCTGAAGTGAAATTGTTTCCCATTTATTTGTTTTAACACTTAAGTGGTTAATGTTTATTGTTGTTTTCATGAGAGAGAATTTTAAAATGGTCCATTAAATCCTTCCATGAACAATTTGCTTTCTGCTTTGATTTCAAGCATTTTCCTCTCTGCTGCCGTTAACACTTTTAACTTTTTGCGGGGCTGGAAAACAATTACAACCCAAATTTTCCCCTTCTATGGCCAGAGCTATGTAAAAGCAGATCAGGTATGGGGGCCATATGAGCAGTTACAGAGTGAATAATTAGCAAAGTCTTCCTACTAAACACACATTTAAGTACCATGGGCTTGGTGAAGGTGTAAATAACCTATGGCCAGGCCCAGCAAGTGACCCAGGCACAGCACGGGCTGCGTAAAATTATTTCTATAACTTCCTCTTGTTTCTCTCTGCTGCCTGATGGACAATTTTTTCCATTGGATTTCTGAAGCGAGGTTTCATCAGGCGTGGGCCATGCCGAGGAGTAGAGCAGAGGCGGCTGAACTGCAAACTCCTGAGAGTCGTAGCCTCCTGAACTTGTGGCTTTGTTCTTCCTCTCTTCTAGTCATCATAACAGCACCACCTTAATTAACTGCAAACTCCTGCTTCGATGGTCTCACTCAGCTTAAAAAGTGGGTTATTTCTGTTGGATTTATCTTGTTTCTGCAGCATGATAAGCTTCGATGAAACACTTCTCGCTCGGCTGCTGGAAGTGCCCTGGGGTGGCTGCAGCTACTGACACAGGATTCAGGCAGCAGCAGCAATACATTGCGCTTGGGGAAAAAGGCAGGTGGATGTGAAGTGTGCACTTCAGAGAAGAAGATCCCTTTCCTACCTGTTAGAGTACCGACAGTCTTTCAAGGAAGAAGTCGGTTTTAATTCATGATAATGAAGTAACCCTAGAACACAGGTTTCTGAAATGCCAGGAGCTAAGGCGAGCTGACCCAATTTTGTGACTCGCTCAGCTCAGCTCTTGCTGAGGTCACTGAACTTGCGTTCCTAACATAAAACCTCAATATTCTGCGGCGTTGTGTATCTTGCAGGCTTCGCTGCAACTACAGGAACAAACCCTTAAGTGCTCCCACCACACGCAGACAACTGTGGTATCACCTGCAGCTGCCCGCTCTGCACTCACGATTATGCAAAGCTTTTGCTGAGCTGCCGGTTGCTTCTTTAGCATCTGCTCTATCCGGGTTTTTGGCTCAGTATCGCTTCTGTTCAAAGCAGGCTCTTCTGCAAGGCAGGCTGCTTTAACTCCCCCTGGCCAGCTGTCACCAGTGGAGATTCACCGCCCTTACCTATTGCTGTTATTTGGTGGATGTGGAGCTCTTTCTCGTGGTCACCAGAGTTGGTCCTTTCCTCGTGTGCTTGCTTATTCTCACGCAGAGAGCACTTTGGTTTGAGCAACAGGCAAAATTAAAAAAAAAATAAAATAAAAGGGGCAAATTCTTTGTGCTATTATAATTTACTGTAGAATTGATCCCTGACAGGGTTGCTAATGATGAAATGCTTGGCTTGCGGGCTGTCTGCACATGACAGCTTGTCCATGACTATCTCAAGTACTCAATGACTGCAGGAGTTAGACATAATCTTATCTGGCTTCCAATCCTCATCTTTGACAGCTCGTCTCTAGAGATGTAATGACAGAACACGGCTTTTAGGCTCTGCCTTATTTAATGTCTTTAACTGGTAAACTAGCACATTTGTGTCAGAGTCAGCAGCCTGTGGGCCAGGTGTTCAGACCTTTTGCGAGGCGGTGGTGGGAAGCCAACTTCCGTTATCTTTGAAACAAACGTGATGTGATGCCATCGCAGCAGCATCGCTCCTAAGCAGAACTGACCCCAAGTCTTTGACCACTGAAGGTGGCCTCAGCTTCTACACTTCCGGAATCTCAAATATTAAGAAATTAAGAAATATGAGAAAGGCCCCAGCAAGGTGAGTGTTGGGAAGTTCTGTTGGGTGGTGTCCACAAAGACCTTTCTGCCCCTGAGAAGGCAGCCTGCGCTCACGGTGAGTAACACTGTGATAGCTGTGCTGGAGCCCCACGGTGATGGCAGGCAGGTTCTACTCCAGCTCAATCTCTCCCTGAATACTTAATGCAAAAATCAAGGCCTATTTCATATTTAAATTCCTTGCCTTCCTAATTTGAGAGACATTAAGTTTTGGCCTTTGCTTTTAAGCAGATGGATGCTCATCATTTACTTGTATGGTCTCTTTTTGTGCCACTGTATCTGTTAGGTGCAGGAAAAATTTGCATTAGTATTGAGGGAGATCAAAAGATTTTCTTTCCACATATGCTGCAAATAATGTCTTTTTCTAGGAGGAAAAAAAACCCGAACCATCCTGTCCTTTCCAAATGGTTTGTGAGATGATCATGATCAGCCTTTTTAAAAAAAAAAAATCTATCCCCTCCTGCTGTTGCAGCCTCATATGGCTTCTAGTTTAGCATGGGTTTAGTACTTAAATGTTTCCTAAAAGTCCATTGTTTTATATTTAAAAAAAAAAAAAAAAAAACAAATGAAACCACTACCCACCCAGAAAGATCACCCTAATTTATGGGAGCTCTAAAAAGTAGTA
Source organism: Coracias cyanogaster (assembly GCA_033124195.1). NCBI lineage: Eukaryota > Metazoa > Chordata > Aves > Coraciiformes > Coraciidae > Coracias > Coracias cyanogaster. The sequence continues at coordinate 10,127 of JAVSBS010028003.1, read as the reverse complement.
GGGTGACAGATAGGGAGGAAGGTGATCAATTAAGACATTAAGCATTTTGCACCACATGGACGCATCTGCATGTCAGCCAAATAATAAGGCCATCAGCTCATTTTCAGGGGGCTGTTGCCTACTTCAACTCAATCCTCAGATCAAAGAGAAAATGTCTGCTTGCATTTTCTAATCAGAAAAGGGATGCTAATTTAGGTTCCTTAATGTGTGGTGGTAAGAGACTTCTTCAATTAACTGAATTCTATAGCTCAGAAAATAAAAAAGGGGGATACAAAGGGAGTCAGGCTGGAAAGGCAGAAGTTCTCATTAAATCAAAGGTCCAATATTCATTACTTCCAGCATCTGGGGCTAAACACTAAACATGGAGATCATCAAAGGGGGTTTAATGGGTTAAATTGAGAATATAATCTAATTAAAATATTAGATACGAGTAAATAGCTCTTTGATATTCATCTGAAGGTTTCATTAAAATAGGTACTTGAGGTTTGTATTAAGGGAGGATTATCACTTTTAAGCAGAAACAACAAGTTGAGGTTCCCTAATCAGAAATGCTTCAAAGTGTTACCATTCGGTTTAAAAATAAAAGTAGAAAAAGCAGCAACTGGCAGAGCATGGAGACATTTACCCAGCTGAGCTTGATGGACCATACCACGGGTACGCACGCTGTAGAAAGAGGAGGCAACTGCAGTTCCCAAAGGCGAGGAGAAAGGAGGCTGGGGCAGAGGATGCTCCTGTTTCAGAAGTTGCATTCCGCACTTTGGTAGGCAAAACATTTCCCCTGCAACCTGACCCACGTTGCCTACACTGGAAGGCACTTCCACCAACTTTCCCCAAAAGATTACGTACGTCACAAACTTCTGCCTGTGAAGGTTAACCATCTAACTCGGCATGTGTGCTGGGAGGCAACCAACAGGGTGGAGAGCTTCCTGTCTCTCAGGTGGGTCAGGGCTTCAAAGACAGGAACATGCCCTTTTTCTGTGATGGAGAGGTGCAGTAGGGTGATTGATGTTTCCCACATCAGGTTGGGAGCATGACTGGAGATCCTGCAGGGTGTGTTTCAGCAAATAACCCACTTTCAGGAGGACTGAGGCATCTGAGGACTGTAGGATCTAGGTCAAACTCACCCAGGATGCTCTAAAATGAAAGGTATAGGACTTTTCCACCAAAGGACTTTTCCACCTCACCTTTCCACTGTTCAAGGAGACTCAAACCCTTTTTTTTCCCAAAGACTAATTCTCTGTCTCCTCCCATACAAAGGAGAACCTAATAAATTGGATAAAGCAATTACACATCATCACAAGGTGGTTGTGGGTTTTTTTTTGTTTTGTTTTCTCCTTTTAACAAGTCTGTTTCTTCAAAATTCCCTTGCTGTGTGTTCTAATTGTATTTCATATGTTGACTTAATTCATAATTTACTAAGTTAAAAAAAATGGAACCATCATAACAAACCCATCTGTTTGTTCTTATTTTTATAGACTTAATCTGTTAAAAGCGGTTTCCTCTCAAACATGTAGCTCTCAATTATCCTTAGTTACTCAATATATTTTCCAACTGCTTCTGGCTAATAACAGATTGTCTGCATGATCCGCCAGTACTTGTTTTGAAATTTTTTGTCCCAGATGAAGCATCAAAATGTTGGTTTTAATGTGACAACAATTCACTGGCAGATAACAAAGTAACATTTGAATAATGAGTATCGTTTCTTTACCAACTGCTATGCTCGGTGCTCATTTTCGTTCTCTTTCTTATGAGCAATGTATTAATTTTGGCTTTATTTCTGGACAGTCTGCCAAAGCCTCCTCTGCACTTCAAAAAGAAAAACGTTGCTGGTATTAAGATCATCAAACGAAGCTGGTGTTTATTCTTCATGTTTTGTAGATATGCCTGTAGGTTGGACGTGTCTAAAAACGATCCAGCTGTGACAAGCCAACAGCTGATGAGTCTGACAGACACAACTGCTAGATCAGTTGATTTCAAAGAAAAATAACAACAGTGATGATCATATTTAAAATGCTACATATGCAACTGCTTACACTTTAAAAAAATAGATATAGTAGAACCAAATCTACAATCTAACAATCATTAAACTTAAACCACTTCATATTTAAATACGTATGTGATGGTCATAGCTCATAATTAAATAGTTCAGACATTCTTACCTTGAAGATATCCCTAATAATTTCAAAATACTTAAAAGATATGAACGCTTCTGAAAGCAGCTACAACTTGCTTCTCCTTCTCGTGTCTATTTTGCAAGGTTTCCAAGGATGCTATCTGAGGTACTCCGTCTCCATTTAACTTCTGCGGCAGAACTTTCTCCTCTTTCACCTCTCCATCTGATGGTCTTGCTGTGAAAGTCTTTGGTTTAGGAATCTTCTTAGCATATTCCAGTGCCTGAAACCATGAAAACTGGGCTGATTAAGAGAAAACCTGAGCAATATTTCCAGGAAAATGTAAGTGTTTCTATGTTGGGTCAAATTAAGTTCTCCTAATTCCTGGTGTTGTTTCTGACCATATTCAATGCTAGGTGCTTCAGTGGCAACTGCAGTGCGCAAAATAACCCACCTCAGGAAGATTTGATTTCTGACACCATTGGTGGCCAACTTAAATACTGGAGAAGTGTTTTTCCTTTAAAAAAGCAACATGAGTCTGTTAAGTTTATAAACATCTTTTTTTTTTTTTTTCCTTCCAGTCTCATTAAGCCCTTGTCCTCAGTCGTACCTTATACCAAGGAGTTCTGCAGGTTAATATAAGTACAGAAACAGTGCTCCTTTGGCAAATTCTAAGGAATTGATATATTGAAAGGCCTAAAATGTTAAAACAAGTTTTGAAATGAAACCTAGCTACTTGTTTTAAATTCTCTGGAACCTGACTTAATAGCACCCCTTGCCAAATTCCTTTTTGGTTAATTTGAAAGCTAACACAGTTCTGAACAAGAAAAGACTTCCGAAGAAGCGAGGATGGTATTCGACATGCCAACCCTCAACAGAAAATTGTTTCAGAGTACAAGAACTGCCTCTCAGAGAGCTCCCACAGTTCTCTGATAACCATGCATATTCTACCGCGACTGGAGATTTCGTTACCAGTAACACCCAGTCTGTGCAGGACCCACACGTACTATACTGAGAATATGAGCAGCAGCACAAAATAAACCACCATTCCAGTTCTTCTCTACTTCAGATCCTCTGAACGTGTATACACTGAACAAATACACCGTGAAGCAGAGGGAAATGAGGGCAGTAATGGAATGCCGACAGGGAGAGTGCATATTGTAGAACTATGTAAGTTCTGTTTAACTGGGCTTAGGTTCTACTGTGTTATAGGCTCAACTATTGTGATTAAAAAGAAAACTGGGAGCGCTCAAGCTGTTGTTCTAGATCTGACATGTCTCACTGAAGCTGAGCAGGGCCACACTGAAAGAGAAATGCAAAGCAGAGATACCTGTAAGAGCGTCAAACCGTATGGGATGATTTATGGAACTGAACAGTATGGAGTGGTTTATGCTGCCCAGGGAGGCGGTTGAGTCACCATCCCTGGAGGTGTTTAGGGGTTGTTTAGATGTGGTGTCGGGGGATATGGTTTAGGGGAGAACTTGTAGAGTTGGGTTGATGGTTGGGCTCAATGATCCCAAGGGTCTTTTCCAACCTGAATGATTCTATGAACCTGGAAGGCTGTCTTGTAGAGGGAATGGGAATAGTACGACAGAAATTGTGAAACTGAGAGAGTCCTGGTTTAACCTGGGACAATTTTTGGTGTCTGTGTTTCAGTCAGATGTATTTGGAAGCTCCTGGAGCATGCTGTTCCCATTTGCCACCTTGGTGAAATACCTGCTAGTGTGCTTTCAGCACCAGACAGGTGAGCTCCTGCAGAACTGGTTGGATAAAATATATACTATTTCCAGAGATTTATTACTTCCCGCAATAGCGAAAAGGTGCTCCCTTTGTTTGTTTATATATGCCACTGTTATGTAGTCAGTTGTTGCTCGTTTGGGTTATTCTGAAGGCCAGTGAAGGCTAAAGTGATGTTGTATGGGCTCGAAAAATAAGAGCAATTACTGTAGCTATGCAACTGAAGTGAAAAGAGTTTGCGAGTGAGACTGACAGGCAGGTGGCTAATAGACTAACAAGAGAAAATCTGTGGTCCATTAGAAGAGTGCACTCTGCAGCAGTGTGGCCTCTACCGCTGATGTGAAGCGGAGCGTGTGCTGCACTGGGTAGTGTTCCTAGAGGGGTCCCTCTCTCCTTTATTCGCACCCTTCCCTCAGGAAAACATCCCTAGCTGTTGAAGCCAAGTTGAGTGCTGGTAGCTTGGATGGAGCACTGCTCCGTTTCCCCTTGGTATGCTCTCGTGAAGAGCAAGGCAGATGCATGGACTGAAGACTGCTGCTGGGAAAGAAATCAGCAAGTCTTGCTATACATCTACAGCCATAACAGAATTGATGCACAAATGAGGCCTTGCCAGGATGCCACGAGAGCAGAAGTCTTCGGAGTTGTTAAAATAAAACCAACTTTTTTTAGTTGTTTTTATTTTAGACTACTGTATGTTAAGTTTATGCTTTTCTTTTTATTTGTGCCAAGTCCAGACTCTCTCCCTGCGTGCATTTTAAAGGGATTCTGTTCTTACCTTCTGTCTTGACACTGAACATACGACCTGAGCTTTTGTAGGTAACCTCTGAACTGAAGCAATGCTTTTCATATTGTATTCCTTTATTTGTTTTGCATACTCCTTTTGTTGCTTTAACTTCTCTTTCTGACAAAAGGAAAAAAAAGTGTATGGTTAATTAAAGGTCTCTGTGGATCCATCAATGAAACACTTTTTCCACTAGAGTCTTCCATTTACACCTCGGTTGCTGTTTAACCTGGCTACGCTATTGATCATTCCTCAGCAGAACACAACAGGACATTCTGACAAATGGCACAGCTTTTTTAGTCACTCTTCATTTTTAAGAGCTTTTTCTGGGATGGTATCGAGGATAGCAATGTGACCGGTTCATCTTTATTCTGCATGTTTCAATGTATCTGTTCAGTTCTAAAATGGCTGTGCTAATTTCCGTCAGCTTTTGCAATGACTTAAAATAATTCTGTACTTACTTTTAAGGCCCTGAATAACACACTTCGTTTACTTAATTGATACTGTGTCCTCATATTTCTAGCAATTCATTACGCTCAAATGCAGCAGCATGCTCTACCTTGCCCCTGTTATCAACTAATGTCAATTATTTCCTTTCAATGCAATGATGCCAGGTTCCAGATGTGTTAAAAAAAATGCAGAGTCTTGGGCTGTGCACCACTCTGTCTATTCCAGCTTCAGATCTCTAATCTGTTTCATTTATGGCAAGAAGGAAGAAAATACAGGAGCTTCTCAGTGACTCCAAAGGGGTGATAATTTTATTATTTTTCCTTCCTGCTCTTTCTATAAAGAATGCCATATAAAGCACCTGTTGCCAGACTTATAGGGTCTCAGAGCATGCAGGATGGAGTTTGCAGCACCTTAGATATACAGATGCTACCAGACCTTTGTTATCAGCAGAGAACAGCTCAAATGATACCAATTATTCAGCTACTTGTTCTGAACAATCTGTCTCCATTTCAACAGGGTAATGCTCATCCAGCTATTTTCTTCTTGTGTGTATACAACTTTTTTTACTTCCATTTTGAAGGACAGGCAAACCTTCTACACTGGGGATGACAGTGCAACTCCATCACATGAGTGTGTATTACCGAAGTGCAATTAGCCCTGTTGAATTCTGCAAACTACTCCCTGTTTCTGGAACTACAAAATTAGAGGATTAAAATTATCCAGAGGATAGCTGCCTTTCCTGCTAGTGGAATCTCCCCTTAGGGTCTCAAGCTAGACCTAGAGTGAAGGACATAAAGTACCAGGCAAATGGAAATCGCTTCTCAGCAGTGATTTCTTTGCCATTCTCCCCTGCCTAAGTTCACTTTGCACAACTGAAAAACAGCTCATGTAACAGGGACCACTCACTTTTTCTTTGATTGCTTCATAGTCAGGTCCAAGGCCTCCGAGCTTCACATTCAGATTTATGTAGGGCTTTGAGCTACATGGCTGAAAAACAAACAGCAGTGACTGATTTTCCTTCATATGATTTCACAGAGAACATAATTAAAACAAGTCTTATAGTGGACACCCAAGATAAGAGCAGGATTCAACTTGAAGTCTCAGTCTTACCTCTGGCATACCTCATTTTAAGGATTGTAAGTGAGCAAAAAGATTGAGTTAATTGCACAAGTCAAATTACACTGCATTGCCTTTGAATCTAAGTAGGTAGTCGCCAATCATCCAAATCACAAAGCAGTATTTTCTCCATCAAAAATGGTCTATTGTGGGCTTTATTTTTAAACAGCTTAAAGTGACCCATTTGACTGTTATTAGAATGAAACTCCAAAGAAACCGTTATAAGAGAAGCAGATAAAAGTACCTGACTTTGTTGGTTAAAAAAAAATAGGCAAATGTTACTAGTAATAATAATCTTTCCTTGTTCTCAAAACTGCAATGGAGATTGTTCACAGAGAGCTGAAGAAGACATGTCTTGCAGCACAGCCAAAGCTCTACAAGTGCATAGGGAAGACAGAAGATGACTGATGGGGTGATGCCATTTCAATACTTCATGACATCACTACAAAGACCCCAATACTTCCAGAATCTTTAAAATCTCTTTCAAGAACAGTAAATTTAACTTTTAGAAGTGGACTACGTTTTAAAAACGTGTCAGTGGAAACTCATTATGATCAGCTCTGTAGTAATTTCAATCACAGAGTAATGCAGAAACACGAAGAAGTTTCTACATGCAAATAAAATGCACATTTCTTCAAAGGGCATGTTCAAGTTAAACTCAACTAAACTAATTCTATGCACTGAATTTTCTATTGCATGTTTCTTTGTGTCAGTTACTCCTTTTGTGATACGCTTACACTTAACTTTTAATTCAAGGTACTGTGAAGAGTTGATAATTTAACTATCTACAACAAAAATTGGGGTTTTCTCACTTCATACGATGAGTACGACTGCATTTGTTTATTAGGAAAAGCTGGATTTTTCTGTGAGACATAAACAGTCCTATTCTCTGTGGCATTCCTCACATATGAAGCGTGAGAAAGCTCCTGAAAATACAGGACAGAAACAATGGTTTGAACTCAGGGGAACAGAAAGGGAAGGAAATCTGCCCTTCAGTCACTATCATAATCCAGCTAATTCTTCTTAGAAGCATTCAAGCAGCAATACACAAACTGCCTTCTAGATGAAACAATTATTCCAGCTTAGTTTGTCTGCCCTGAGACTTGGAGCTAACTTCTTAAACATTTAATTTGTCATGGACAGACAGGGACCTCTCTATGCTGCTCCACTGCATCTGTGTTAACTGGTTACAGCATGGAACTGGACACACAGAAGAAACAAAAAGAACCAAGTTTTAATAAGGACCAAAATGGGATCATCAGGAGACTTGTAATAATGTTTATGCCGTTAGCTTTACAAATCCTCTAAGTTTGCGGTTGTTCAGTTTGATTCCCTTGGAAACCATGAGATTTGAGTTGGATAGCAAATGAGCATGACTAGGATAATGGTTTGCTCAGGTCTGAGGACTGGCTACCTGCTGCTTTACACAAATAGCTTTATTCTAAATCATTTTATCACTGGATAACCTAAAGGACAAACACTGCTCTGTGAGGTCTTAGAGCTAATCAAGACTGAAAGTGACACAGGGAGAGGTGGTGGTGAAGGGCCTTGCTCTTCAGACTAAAATGATTTTCCTGTCTGTTTCCACCTTTGTTCCTTGGGTTTTAATGCTCTGGGCAAGTCAGTGTGGGCTCTGTAACAACGAAATACTTCTCAGTCCCCATTCCCTTTGTTTTAGTGAAGGTCTTTGAATTATTAAGGAAAAAATATTAGAGGCAAAACCAGAAATGCAAACCCATGTAACCCATATCTATTTGCTTACCTTCTTGCTGACTTTAGGCTGTTTCTGGTTTTCCATTTGCATGAGATATCCTTCTGAGTTGCTTCGGCTTATTTTCCATTGATTTTCTTCACTGCTCTCTGGATCTAACTCGGAAGCACTTTCTACCTGTGGGATTATAGGTGGATGTAGGCTGAACAAGTGCCTGTCAGTGAAGTGAACTTCTGGCAAACGAGTGATTTCTTGGTGCTGTCGCTCCATCAACTGTGTAATTTGGGAGGTCGTACAAGGGGCTGTTGGTGAACTGTGAACAGAAGGTTGAGAAGGCCTTGAAAAAAGAAAGAAGGGGCAAAATAAAAATCTTGATTTGTATATAGCAGATAGCCCAACAAGCACGTTGGGCTGTTCATGGGATGACTCTTGCTCACAGAATATACTGGGAACATGAAGATGGAAAGATGGGTATTTCACAGTGACTGACTTGACTTGCACACAAGTGTATGGAAACTTTAAAATAAATGGAAATATTATAGATGGAGAAGCTTTCAGCCTGACACAAAGCTAGCTTAGGCTAATGAAAATGGTTTTTAAATGGCTTTGGATCAGGCCTGATGAGTACTGAAGGAATTAATTGTCTATGTGAAATAAACCCTTCATTTCTATCAAGGCAGGTGAAATTCTACATAACTAAGGATTTTCATGCCCTTCCCCATGTATAGTGAGCCAGAACTGGCTCTGGAATGACTCTGGATATTCCCTCTGCAACACAAGTTTCGATACAACTCTATGCAGCTAGCAGAAGAGTTAGTTTATACACAATGCTCTCTGCCAACTATTTTTTAAACTTCACCTTCTCGCCTTTCAGATGGCAACTTTCAACTGTGGAAAATGCTATGTGCAAGAGACCCTGGGGTACAGAGCTCCTTTTCCAATACCAAATTTAAAAGTCAATAGTAATAATGAATCTTAAGTTTGTAGTGATCTACAGTGGCAGGTTTGTATCAAAATAAATTTTACACTTTGAACTTTAAAACATTTTCATGTCCATTTCTATTTTTTTTCTGGGCATCATAGTGTTACGATAAGACTGTTTCAACACTTATGCCCTTAGCATGAACTACTGATAACATAGTTCTGATACCTTTTATCCGCACACGTGCGTCTTTCGCAATCCCGAAGTGATACTGGGTCCTTCACCAATTCTTGAAAACTGGCATTAAAAGTAGATGAAATATTCCCCTGATTTGGATGTGCTCGACCATTGGTACCGTTATCTCTTGCAAAAAGCTGCTCAGTGACATGGTTGTATAAATGTTGCCGGTCATGTGGAAGTCCATGTGGACAATCACACTGATATTTCTTGTTCTCCTTGTTGATAGATACTGGAGATAAAACCTCTGCTGGGTTCAATATATGTAATGTTGGATGAAAAGGACAGGTAGATGTGGTAAAATCTCGATTAATGAAATGTCTTGGGTTTGGGAAATTATTTAAGAAAATGTCTGAATTCACTGCTGTATTAGTGCCAAAGCCAACAGGACTTGCATACAGCCATTTCTGCAGCGCGCTGCTGTCGTCTTGTTCCACTGCCTGCATGGGAACAGCCTCAAATTCTGGTATTTGGTGGTGCCTCTGGTGCCAAGACTTTGGTTCTGCTGGTCTTCCTGGTGGCTGCTGGCTATTATTCCTTGGGAAAGGTCTCCCTTTGAGACTCTGGTTGGATTTTATTTTCATTCTCTGAGATGCCTTGTTTTGGTGATCCTAAAACAAGTTACCAAAAGTGGGGTGAATTTCAATGGTTGTTATTTTATATGTTCATTAAGATCAACAAATGTATGGGTAAGTTTGCCTTCCATGTAGTTATTTCTTGGAATTCTACAAATTAACCAATGAACTGAGGTTTTGACTAGATTACATCATGTTCTATGATTCTACTTCAGGACAACATTCTTATTTCAGACAGCCCTGATAACAGGTCCTTAACATACTGATAATGAGCTAGGCCAGTTTGCACAATTTTGATTAGACCCATCAAAATCATAGAATCATAGAATGTTAGGGGTTGGAAGGGACCTCTGGGGATCATCGAGTCCAACCCCCCTGCCAAGCAGGACCAGAGAATCTAGGGCAGGTCGCACAGGAACGCATCCAGATGGGTCTTGAAAGTCTCCAGAGAAGGAGCCTCCACAACCTCTCTGGGGAGCCCGTTCCA
>JAVSBS010027999.1:7240-35174 GCA_033124195.1 Coracias cyanogaster | reverse complement strand
CAAAGAATTCGTGTTGAATGAGAAGTTTTATCTGACAAAGTCTGTTAGGGGGCTTTCATAAAGTTCAAGTCAGAGAAAAAGATTATTTTTTTTAAATTGAAAACAACGTATAAGTGGAAGAATGTAAATTTGTTTTAATTCTGTCTTTTGCTGAACTAAATAATGAAAAAGCAAAGGCAAGACATGCAGTAACAACTATATAACTGTACCAGAATGTGGCTTATTAATGAGCAACCAGAGGGAGGTCTTGTCTATTGCTGAATATTTCATACTTTTAAAATGTGTTTTACTTCTTGCTCCATAAGGAGCTTGGCAGATGGCTGAATTTGCATCAGGGGACTGTATTGATATTAAATTAGTCTAAATATGGTTCAGTGACTTAGGATTTCTTTAAAGTTCCCTGTGTCTCAAATTTAAAAAAAACCTCTCTGCTATTTGAGATTTTTTGTATTTGGGTCACAAGACGTTATTCATAAATTTGTAAGTCATTTTTCCCATTGCACAAACCAGTCTTTAGTCCTAGAGAAGCACTACCATGTGTGCTCTTATAGCAGTTTTGTAGGAAGAAAAGTGGTTTTTAGCAAGGGTAATTTTCTCCTCGTCTACCAACTCCAGACAGATACTGGTACTTTGCTGAGCAGCTGCTATCTCAGTGGAGCTTGCTGCATTACTTAATGACTGATCTGTTTTTGATGGCATTACCTGGAGACGACAACAGTATGGTGATGACCAGAAAATGTTTCTGCTGCCTGGCTTCAGTGTGTGTCCATCTTGCCAATGAAATGTCTTATTGAACTAAGCTGCACATTTGGAGAGCTTTGCAGTGCAGGATTCAAAGGGTGGCAGAGCTGAATGGATCAGTGCAGATGTGATAGCAGGGTACACACTTACAGACATCCAAAATCTAGAACTTATTTCTCCAAGTTTTTCAGCCAGGTTTAAGTGAAGCTTGTAAGAAGTCTCATTGACTGCTGTGAAACTGCTAGGCTCAGACTGTTCCTTTTGGCTTCTTAGCAAGAGCTTTACTTCTGGACAATATTTGAAAACAAATGCAGGAGGAAATGCCCAACTTTATATCTCAGAAATGTTGTTATATGGATTTATTTTTCCTTTGTTTTACCTTTGTGAGGAATATAGTTACAGAAGTTGAAGAAACCAATTTCCTTGTGCTGACCTTTGTTACAGAGTTACATAAACCATCTATCATGCAAATTCCAAATACATTATGCAAAGTGTTTCGGGCTAATTGACAGTGTTCCATTAATTTCCTCTGCTGAAAGGGATCTGGAACATTTCTAATGTAGTTATTGCTTCTTCCAACTCATGCATCACAACAGCCCTCTTAGTGCTGGTTTAGGGCCGTTCTCTTCCAATTTTAAGAAACATACCACACAGTAGTAATTTATCATGTTTTTAGCTACCTGCCTACACTGAGGAATCTAATTTAATCTTCTTGCAGAAGAATCTTGTGTTATTTCTTCCATTACCCTACACTTGTCTGTTGTCTCTTCAGTTTTCTGTATGAGATAATTCTAGTAACAAAGATTGCATAATCTCTCTTTATTTGAAGAAACCTAGCAGGTGTATGAGCATAGAGAAAATCCTTTCTAAGTCTAATTTCTCCTACTGTCTGTAAAGAGGAAAAGGGAGAATGGAGTCTAAACCATCTCTTCTCATTTTTTTAATAGTGAAATTTTGCTTTAGCTGAAAATCACCAGCAGAGGAAACACTGCACTGCTAAAAGGAAAGTTACAGAAAAACTGCCTTGATATTTGGAAAGTAGGTCCCAAACCTTGTAAGTCGTAAGTGAAGGGGTAACTTCTGCAGAACGATGAGTAGCCATAAAACAGATCTTGGCTTTTAAAAAGTTTTTACTTTTGTACTAACATTTCTTTAAATGCTGATTCAATGAAGACAAATGAGAAATATGTGCTGGTTACATGTATTTTTAAATTCTTTGTAACAGTCCAATCAGCCGCCACAATAGTTGTCGATTTGCATGTTGGTGCAATATTAAGTCTGAAAAAGAGTGAGGAATGTCTCCAAAGCCATTAAAACATGTGATACTATTGCTGAGAAAGTTTAATAGGAGTTTGTTAATAGAGGCAATATGCAAGTAGTTATTGTATAAAGCGCTGGCAGATCTCCATCAAGCTGAAGACTGGGGAAAAATGAAAGCACGCTTTGAAATATGTTATTTTGCTAAAGCTGCTTGCTTGTTTTGTTTCTCTTTTGAGATGCTAACAAAGAGCACAAAATAAACAGCAGATCCTGATTTTCCTTTCCCTAACCCTGTTGAATCATGCCTTACCCTGCAATGGTCACGCTGAAATTAAGTGAAATAGCTTACTGAATAATACACTACTTTCAGTAAGCATGGTAAGAATGGGGTTCAGAAGCAGGTTATTAGCAGCAGTAATAGCAGTATGGAGTTCATTTCAGCACATATATATCACTGAAACATCCACTATGGGGGACTAACTGGGCCAAAGCCTGTAGTTTTAATCTTAGTCAACTCCACCACTAAATAATAAGTAAAGGTTGAACAAAGTCTTTGAGTGGTGTACAGATATCTGAGTATACCTATGGTCATCTCTGTAAAGGAAGATAATTCCTTTTCTGAGAATGGACAGCCACATTTCTTAAAGTTAGTTTAGAGGCATTATGTTGGATAGTGCTTTACTTTGCAGTCACAGGGTTGTCAGTAGTGTAGGGGTGAGGTACCAGAGAAGGCTATCAAGACAAAATTTTTTAATGTATGCCATCCTAAAATGACAGATTAAATGAAGGTCCTCATAGGCCACTGTGAAAATGTGTTGGAGTTCTGTAACAATGCTTTCCAAAGACATTATCATTACGCTTTTAGACTTTCAAAATGATATGTAGTGTAAAAAATCTAAAAGGAGTATTTAGCAACTTCTCTTGTATGAAGGAGGCTATGGGATAAGATAAAGCAAACATGACATGATTGGCAGAGCTTTTTGTGGTCTTTCTCTATGAAACTTTTTAATTTAAAAAAAAAAAAAAGCTGAGTGACTGAGCCACATTCAGTAGACTAGAAAGATAATTTAGTCTCCTTTGTACCGAAGTGCATGGATCTATTACAATAGGTACTTCAGTAGGTACTTCAGACCCACCAGTACCTAGCAGCAGGGAATTATCTTGGTTCCCAGAGTTCTTACCAGTGCTTTTCTGCTTCTGCAGCACTTGCGGTTTCAAGTATCCCTCTCTGCTGCAAGGGATTTTGCCCCAGAAATCTGTAACATTCTGCAGATATTTGGGTAATACTTCCAGAAATGGGAAGATGAGCAGGAGTTGCTCGTAAAAGCAGCAGACATGCTTGACTTAGTCTCTTCGTCTGAGTACTGGTGAACTTTAGAAAGTTACCCTCCTAAGTACCAATTCTGTCTAAGATAAGAACATAGAATTGAGGGGCCGGGGGGGGGGGTGGGGGTGGGAGGCAACATGACACAAGATTAATCTCTATGGTTAATAAATACACATATATGTATAATCTGTGTGTAACATAATATAGGCATAATAGGAATAAGTGAAACGTGCTCCACAGATAGGCGGGCAAGAGTCCCCACCTGTGGTATGAACATCAAATACTTCCATAACACTTCATGATTTTTCTAGTCCATTCAGGTTGGTACCAGTCTAGGAGTATCAGGGGCACTGCTGACCTTGATGCCCCAACACAGAAGTGTGAGCAATCTTGGGCCCTAACCTGAATTACAGTGATGAAGTGTCTCTGCAAGAAGCTACTGAACTACAGCATCCAGTTCACTGCTCCTTAGGAATAACTTATTGTTTTATAGACCCTTTAGCAGGGGGAGCCAGTCTTATGTCAGAATGTGAAGCACAGTCCTCACTTCAAGGTGTAGGTTTTGCCCCTTTCCCCCCACAATGTAGATGCATTACCTCATGGATTCAGCATATGAGTCATCAAGCACATACCACACAATTTATTTTTAAGACAATAAAGCAACTCAAGCATCTTCTGAGCACTTCCATGAGCCCTAATCAGAAGTTCCCTGAAGTTCAGAATCTGCTACTGCATATTAATGTCCAACCTCTAAACCACCTGCAGAGCCAGGTCTTTAAAAACACACAGGCACTGCTCAATGTTCTTGGTGATTATTGTTGTGCTTCTAAAGAAAGATGTTCATTTCATGCAAGCATGTACATATATAAAAATATTTTGAGTAGGTGTTATGAACTGAAAGCATGTGACAAAACTTCAAACCTATGGAATCATAATCTCCCTTCTGGAAAATAGTTCAAACCTGCAAAGTTCCACAACACATTTGGAATCTGGCATGTCCTGTTTGTGTGCTTGGCACCTAATGTACCATAACCCTGTGGCAAAGCAGGAATATGCATCATGTACTATAACATGTTTATGTAATGTGATTATATGTGTTATGCAATGTGCTATAACATGAACATGTGACAACTTTCGCTTTTCATTTTATTCTACATATAAAAGAAAAAGCATTTTTAAGAAATTCTACCCTAACCTCTACACTAATTCATTCTCCTAAATGTGTTTCAGGACATGCATGTGTAAATTATTCAGGAGACTATACTCTCCTTGGCCTCAGTCTTTAAAGATAAAGCCTTAAGCTTCAGATAATATTTGTTTCAACCTTTCCTTATCAAAACCTTGCAACCCTACAAACAGGCCCTTTGCTGTGTTACTTGCTGTTAAGAGGCACTGTCTTCCTTTGCATTCCTTGGGAATTCAGTCTGTCTTGTGGTCTTTGACAATAAGAAAACCCATAAGGAAACAGCTATGCCAAATCACAAACCAGCTGGTCTGCTCCTAGGGAAAGGAGGTTAAGCTCTGCTGGAGCCTTTTATAATCAAACCAGCAAAGGATGGGTCAGAGAAAACTGTTTGCTACTTGCTACCTGAAACAAATTCCTAAGCCTAATATAAAGCCTCCAGGAGCAGAGCACAAGCTGCCTTTTGTGAGGGGGGCAGAAAGGACTTAGTGATCGAATCAGAGTTAAAAAGCCAACATGCTTTTCTTCATATGCATTCCTCTTTACAGCCATAGTTGCCCGTCTCTCACAAATCCTGTAATCATTGTCATAGCCTTGCAAGCATCAGATCAAGCCATCATCCACTAAGCATTAATATCAAAAGCAAAGTAATTGTGTGCTGCCCCGTCACCAGCAATCCCACTACACTAACCACAATATGTGATTACGGGCACGCACGCTTGCTGTCCAGCTGTTCTCTGGGTTTAGTAACATTTTGCAGTTTTTCAGAAGAGCTTGAGATTTCAGATCAGTAGAAAGGAAATGTTAATAGTAAAAGCATTCACAATTTTGAAAGGACACTGTTAAGAACTGTAACTAAGTATTCATGCCAGAGATGTTACTATAGTCTGAGCTTTTAGTACTGCCTGAATGGATGAAATGAATTATCTTTCCATTTAACTCCGTGGCCAAATTTACTTGCTTCAGTGGGAATAGGATTAAACTCTTTGATAACAGAATTTCCTGAGGAAGGAAAGTATAGCATGGTCATGGACAAATCTAATAATTTTTCTGCTCTAATCATTTTATGCCTCAAAGAGGCACTTAGCCCCCCTGGGGTATAATATTTACATAATTGTAATTTATTGGGTAAAGATTTTCCTAATGCAAAGAAACATCAAAGTGTTTGTCTTCATCAAGTTCCAGAATAATTTTAAAATTCACATGGAAAAGAAAGGTGAAGGAAGTTGTTTCTTTGGACCAATTAGAAATGATACACAATATTTGAAATTGTATAGGCTGTTTGAATATTTTTAATGAGTATTTTCAATTAATTTGTGATGAACACATATCAGTGCCGTCTCTGGACACAATGTACATGGCTGTGAGGGTTTTGCTCGAATATCTGATTAAAATAATTTGTTATGTATTTGAGCAGGGCATTTGTGCTAACTTTATAGGCAAAACAGTGCTTATGTAAAAGAGAGCTTTCCCTAGAATTTACCTTGTCTCTACAGAATAATATTTGGCATTTGTAATTTCAGTAATTCTACCACAGAATATGTATTCAGATGAAATACTGATTGTTTATCAGTTACCTCAGGCTATAGTAATTCTGTGCTGCAGGCTTGTTTATTTAATACTTTCATATATTTTCTGTTCAAATTCTTGATCTCCTTTTAGTTAATCTCAGGCAAATTTAATTCAAATAACCTGCCAAGGTAGCTCTATGTTGCTTGTTGTATCATAATCATGAGATGCTTTAAAGACATTAATTACTTGAACTTAATTGATTAAACTTCCCACAGATGTGGGAAGTACTGTGCTTTTACTGTGGGCAGGAAAAAGCAGAAATGGCAGCCCAGGCTTAGGAAATTCAACCACAGCAGTTTGCACTCAGATTTTACTACATCCATAGGTTGTGAATTTTCAAAATTTTTCAGAGCATGAGCAAGAACATTGAGAATGCTATGAGGACCCCATGTTGTAATGAAGAGTAGGAAGGCTATTGGGAAGTATCTTTTATTAGACTACTGATGCAGTTGAAGGGTTAGCAGAGAGCTCACCACACGCACGTGACAGCAGTGGGGGAACAGCTTGAGGAGTGAGGAGCAGCTTCCTAAACACAATCTCAGCCTGAAGTTATTTTCCTCCTGTTAAGACTTAGGGGGTGATCTTAGCTGTCCTCCAGTTTCAAGAGGGAGGTTAGGAGTCTTAAAATGTAAACCTTAAAGGTTAGGGCTTCTATAATTTTTTCCATTTGAATGAGAGATTTGAGTTACCAGCAGAAGTAAAAAGTTCTGCACAGTTTGATCCCTGGTGAGGGTTTTGTCTTTTTTTTTTTTTTATGTGTGGGTTTTATGTTTTGTTTTGTTTGCCTATAACTCACTTAGGTAAGTAGGGTTTTTTTACCAGTTTAATTATGGGCAATTCAAAACAGACAAAAATAAAATAGGAGGAAAGGGAATTTAAGAATGTCTACTAAAGCAGCAAAGTAATGGCTACACTTCTACCTACCCCTAAAAATGATCAGCATTTTTCTAAGGAGCATGTTGGAAGGAAGATCATGACTCAGGGACTCATGGTCCTTGGGACTGCATTGGATCTCATCTCTAGGTAGATGCAGTGGTGGGTGAGACTATAGGATAGACAGGCCCCAGGTTTCCCTTCCGTGGAAGAAGAGGGTTTGACAAGGCTTTATAGTCTGCCTCAGCTCACAAGGTTCAAATTGCTCCTGGGTCCCTCAGATCCAGATTTGCTGCAGAAAATTAATTAATGTTCATGTGAAGCACTGCAATGGTATTTTTCTTCACATTTTGAAAGTAGTTAGATTATCAAGATCATTTATCAAACACTATATTTTTCTGTCTGTTTTTTGTTTGTTAATAGAAATAATAGATAGTGGAGAAAAATTCACCTCCTCAAACATTCTGATAGCATGCTTATATTCTGGTTTTGTTATTAATCCTCTCAGTGAAATTTCTGCTTTATCTCTTCTTATTAACAATAATTTTTACATGCAGTCTTACTATCTCCAAAGTTTGCTGTGACAAGTTTTCAGTGATTCTCAAGGATTTTGCTGGCTGAATGTCATATTCCTCAATTACCTCATATATGAAATACAGAACTTGAATTTTCCTGTTGCATTTTATTCTAGCAGAAGATTTATAAGGAAACATCCGACAGAAATAGCCCTATAAGGCATTGTTTTGGGCCTTGATCCATAGTGTGTTGTAATCAATAAGCCTCTCGATTGACTAGTTGGGGTTTAAAATGGCCTCTTATGGCTATTTTGTCAGACATTTATTTTCACATCTTCCTCTATGTTTTACTGCAACAGGAAGTTCAAGAGAATAGTATTTGGGTTTAGTGACCAAGCCTTGGGAAAATAATATTATTATTAAGCATAAACAGTGTGAGTATTCAGGTGGTGCTATGGTGAAGGCTTGTTTGCCCTGCTTCGATGTATACCGAGAGATTTACAGCCCTGGCAAGTACAGGGGTTTTCCCTCTCTCAGGGAGGAGATAAGCTATGTGTAACTGCTTTGGGTGCACATACTAGCAGTCTTCTAGCTCAAACAAATCCTCAAACCTGTGATGCTCAAAGTCTGGCAGTTTTCTGTAGAAGTAGACTGAGTTTTGCTCCTGTGCTACTAGCCACCTCTGACCCCTGCATCACTTTGGTACAGCTAGCTGGAACACTGAATTTTAAAGCGCTTTTTTCACTGGCATAATCTTAATGTGACATTTTGCAAAATGTTTTCTTCTCTCTGTGTGACTGACTGAATTATATCCAGGGGAGACTGATAGTGGCTAGAATTAAAGGAGTCGTCCTCGGAAAAAAGCCCCCTGGAGATCCTTCCTCCTTTGCTGCCTGCTGGGTGCCTGTGCTGAAATGCCCTCTCCACTGGCTCTTAAAAATGCAATTTGCCTGTATATGAGGAGAACATAGGGGGGAAAGGCATTAAAAATATGCATGATTCACTATTTACTTGTTATTGAGGGAATTACTGTTTAGGGATTGTTTTTGTTTTGGCTTTTAGCATTTATTTTAGTGGTACATTAATTATTACTTATATCTTTGTCTTCTGACCTATTTAACTTTTAATGATCTCTAATTAAGATGCCGTTTCTGATTAAATATCGAAGTGCAACCCTTTTGACTTCAAAACCCTGTAACTGTTATTGTTTTTCCTCTACCCACTGTACTTTCTTTGTTTGTGTCCCCACTTGGACAGTGTTTTTGGCAGGGCCCTGGCGGGATGTGCGGCTGCCATGGATACCAGCAGCACAAGCTGGAAAGGAAATTGTCAGACACTGGAAACAACAGAAATAGTGGGTGAATGTTCAATCTTGTACAAGTGTAAATTGTCATCTTGCTGCTTAGGTCAACTACGCATGTATCAGAAATTAATTTTCTGCCTCTTCCAGATGTGAGTTTGTATTTAGGTACCTTTGAATAAGCTTGTTTATTATTTGGAGGAAGTACAATTTTTTCATGTAATGACTCCCTTTGGTATTAGATTGTTTGAGAAACTACAAAACCAGTGGTGGTTATTGAGGTTTAAGCCTGCGAATCAGCAGGAGGAGCTAGCTGGTGAATTGAAGATTTAAGCGATAATCCAGATTAACCATAGAGTGTTTGCCTATTCAGATGCTGAGAAATTAATAAGTAGATGGTTAAGGACACATTGAAAATGGGAAATAAAAGCAAAGTAAATACTCTGGGTCTGAGGTGGTAGCATTGAACTGAACATGCTACACATGATATGAGCAGTGTACTCAGTGGTGAAGAAAAGCACGGGTTCCTCGAAGCACGGGTTGAAACAGAGGTGCAAGATTTGTTGTCAAATTGTGTCATTTGCTAACCACAGTATCATGCTAATTTCCCTTAGAAACATGAATGAGTAGGAGAGCTGCTATTCTGCAGGTGAAGGTAACAGAGAAAAGGAAGGTATTTCTGAAGGAACTGTTGAGACAGGCCATTTTAGCTCTAAATGAGTTAAAATAGCCCAATTTACCTCAATCCATTCCAAAAATAAGAAAAAAGTATTTTCAAGGTAGGGTTTGTCACTTTTTTTCCAGTAGTTCCTTCCACGGTAGGCTACTGAATAGGATGTAATTCAGCATACCTTTTAAGTATTTCTTTTTGGGAGGTTCTGGAGTTTAGGTAGCGAGAAAGCAGATTTAATGCTAGTTTGTTGTGGGATTCAGCTTTCTCTGATGCTGCATACGCAATTTACTTTGCTTTTGTTTCAGTTAATCCCTGTGTCCAGTGGGATGGACAGGATGGGAGTACCCATTCCTTTTTTCCATCATGGGATTCTATTGCCCTTAGAAATGTGGATGAAATGTCACACAATACATTTGAGTGAACAGTTTTACCCCATTGCAAATGGTTTAACTTCCTGAGGTCCTAGTTTTTTAAAAAAGAAATCAAGAGCGGACCTTCAGTTTCCCCAACTTTCCATTTTGTGTCTGAAGTGAGATTGCCAACAAGTGGAAGCGGGGAGTATTTGTCAGGGTCCACACTTCTGCTCACAAAGGGACTACAAGGTGAGCTGCACCTTGAGTTTTTCCCATCTCAAGAACCTGTCACTGGTGAGGATTGCAAGTGGTGGATGCAGCCTGAAGGCTACAGATCCAAGAGTCCTCAGGCAGTGGAGAAATCTTTGAGATGTGATTTAAGGTAGCTTTGCAATGTCTTATTGCTCAGTGCATGTGCAGGCTGAAGGACCAAGTTTTGTAAAGGGTACTGGCCTATGATTCAAGAGATGCAATTTCTAATCCTGGCTTAGCCATAAACTTTGAGTGAGTCTTTGTAACTTCATTTTTCTCCTCCATTTCTTCTGCACGGTCAATTAGTATGGTATGCTCCTAGGGCCATGCACAAATTCTTGCTCTCAGCACATACCGTGTCAATCTCAGTGTGGCTTCAGCCTCGGGGCTGGGGAGGAGCTTGGTACACTTGTAATGTGGATAATATTGTCAGCAGCATAGTAACATTTTTGAGGCATATTTAGCATTTCTCAGACTAGACCCAAATATGCATGAGAGACTTCAATGGCATCTAATGTGCAATAAGGATTGTATCACTGGAAGATTTTTAAATCTCAATGAATTGCTGCAAGGATGCTTTCAGAAGCAATAAAGCTCAGTCTATATTAGTGTTTTGTAATGCAGGGGAAAAACAATCCAAGTGCAGTCCATACTTTTATCATTGAATCTAGTGAAATTGAGCCCAGTATAACTATAGTGACACTCTTTTGTATGCCTTCTCATCCTGTTACATACCTTTCACATAGAGATTCATAAGGGCAGGAGGGGAGTTTCTTTCATTTGTATGATTCTGGCACCAATTTTTTGTCTAAGATGTGCAGGAAATGAAGCATGTTTTCAAAATTCTACATGGAGTAATTCTAGCTGGTAGGTGACCAAAATTGTTTGTTATATGTCATTTATGATAATTATGCATACAATCGGTAAGGCAGCCATGTGTATTGTTAGCGTGTGCAGTTAAGCTAATTCTTAGCTATGTGATCTCCTGAGGTCGTGTACGCAAGTAGCTACTTACCAAATTAGAATGTTGAACATTTGAATTAAAGTGTGACACTGGTCTCAAAGATTTAACTAAATCCTTTTGGCTTATTACCTTGTAGAATCTCTGTTGGCGTGATGTAGTGCTACACATGTATGGCAGCATCACAAATACTGGTAGGCAACTTCTTAAAGCACCAACTGTCACATTTTTTATACTTTTTGATAGTCCTAAGCATTGTATAAAGCAGAAGATTATCTAGGAGTTATTAGATGGGAAGTGGGGGTGGGAAGCATACAAGGCGTCTGTATGAACTGTTTTATACAATGTGATTGCCTGAGAGAGAGAATTGGACATGATGACCCAGTTGATGTCTATGTCCAAGTAATGTTACCAGTCATGATGCTGTACGTATATATGAAATACCCACCTACTGTCACTTTCTGTTGGCGAAAAGGACCATGTAACTGCTACAGGTTTTGACTTCAGTCATTTTCTTTTTGCCTAGCAGTCTTCTTTTTCAAGGATCGCGCTGTTTGAAGATCTTTGTTTTAAAATAAAGAATAGGCACTTCCTGGAGGGTTTTGGCTTCACATTGAGATTTGGGACTTTTTGTAATAAATCTGTCTAAAAATTTAGAGTGGAAGCCTTCATGTTTGCTGGATCGTGGAGAATTAACTTCACAAACTGGAGTGATGCGAGTCTGCAGCGTAGTTGCTGTTGTGCTGAAGAAGACTGCATGGGTACGTGCAGTTGCTTGCGTCCTCTGTCTTTTCCTGTATTGCTGTTTCTCCAGTCGACCTGGGGAGAAAAATACAAAGACATAGGCTCAGTGCTTGTGGTAAAGGAGATGTGCAGGCATTTTTCGCTAGCAAACTGAAGACTGCTAGCCATATGGAAGAGCTGAAAAGCTCTGGTTTGCTGTTCAGAGTATTGCCTGTGAGAACACACTTATGCTGAGCTTCATGATATGGAAGCATTAAACAGTAGACACAGGAAGGTAAAAGGGCTGCACCTGGCACCTAAGAATTTGGAAAATGTGTTGCTGGGTAAATGCGATAAACAACAAAACTGTTTAGAAGAGGAAGAGCAGTTATTTAAAGCAAATATGCCAGATCCTTGGTGAATAACTGGTAGAGTTCTAAATAGCTTTTGTTTTAAAGGGTTTACTTTTTTAAGGACTGTCTTATGTGAGAGTCACTATAGTATAAGGCTGAAATTAAAGGCATCAGGGAGGAGGCTGTGTTGAAAGTGTTGCTGATTCTGCGGTGAAGAGACCGTTGTAATGATGTAGAAAAGAATACCTAAACACAGTTGGTAACTTGCAAAAATATTACTAAAGGTACATGACAAGGGTAACTGTGGAGCACATCCTCATCTGATGTAAATCAGCATAGCTCCAGGAAAGTCAAGCAAGGAATACTAATTTGTGTAACAGCTGGCAGTTTATTTTGTCGAACATGTATTTTACTACTTTATTTTACATACAGGATCAGAGTTACTTATCTGTCCATCTCTGTGCTCCAGCTAGGATTCCCTCAGTTTGATAATCCTTCATTTTTGTGTAACATCTTAATCACTTCTGATGCGATTGCTTGTGATATTGTGGCTATGCAGAGGATTGTAATTTAAAGTGAGGAGCAAGCAACTGGAAGAGAAAAATTCATAGCAATGATACTGAATTTTTTACCACCTTTCATCTCAGATTCTTCCTTACTTTGGTGATAGCAATAGAGAATACAGAGCATGGGGAGTGAGGATGCTGTAATGGTAAAATGGTAACCTGTGGTTTGTTGGTCCTCATTCAGAAGAGCACCTGCTGGCCCATGACTCACCTGAGTGCAGTGGAAGTTCAATTTCTGTGTTAAGCAGAGAGTAACAGGGAATACCCATAAAATGTCAGGAGAATTAGGCCTGAATTAATTGTTTTTGAAATATAATGGAGTTATTTCTCTTAAGGTTTTTTTTTCTTTATTATATTCTGAGCAAATGTCTCCAGACAGTAGTTACTGTGTGATAAAAACCTCTTTTCATACTAATTTGAATTAAGAGAATGCTGCTGAAGTCTCTTTACTGGGGAGCACTTTGAAGGCAGGCACTGGACAGGTCATAGAGATAAAATGGCTACTCTCAGACCTTTAAACACAATACAGTTAATTACAGACATTTGTTCCTCTGAGAAAACATTCTAGATTTCAGTCCTCTCGTGTCAGACTAGATTAATAACATTCGATCTATTACAAATGTTTGAGCTCTTATATGAATAATGCAACAATATATTCCTCACACCATCATACAATAATGTTGAAAAAAACCCAAAACCAGCTGCTAAACCATCCTGAAAATTTAGTAGAAAGTTTTATATTTTATAATGTGATACTACTGGGACAAGCAGAGGAACTATCTTTACAGCTTTTAACAGCACAGAAGCAGACATCCCCTGGGACCATGGTTAGACCCAGGGAAGTTATTTTGGACAAATAGTTAACTAACCAAGGATGCTTATGTCATTAACCAAAGGCTATTTTTATATTAAAAAAAAAGTGATTCACAGATGTGGGTCAAATATGTAAAATTGTGCAATTTTGAGATGTGCTTTGTTTTTAAACTCCCAAAATTGTTTTAAATGTGAAAAGTGGGATTAATTATAAGAAATGCAATTCCAGAGTGAAATACAACATTTCAGATGTAAAAATTTATTTCTTCTTTAAGAAAACAAGAATATTTTTTGTTCTAGGTTGACATTTTTCCACATTTTGTATTTGGCCAAAGAACTGCAAAGCGGTATTTCTGTAAAGTCGCAATACTGGGCCAGTCTCTAATTACTCCATACCTCCTGGTTTTCCAGTAGTGTGGGTCAAGGAGCACTTCTTACCTGCAGTCACCCAACTGCGCACACCTATGACCCACCACTGCTCCACATGCTCCCAACACCTTCCCCGCTGCTGCTCCGCTTGCCCATCACTGGGTCTGCCAGTGCTGCTGTTACTACTGATGCTGTGTCACGGTGGGAGAGGATGGTGACGGATACAGGCGCAGCAGTGGCAGCAGCCTGAGCAGCTACTACCACAGAGGTGATGGCAGGAGATGGCAGTTTGAGTGTTTCAAATTATAGTACATAGACTATTTCTAATGTGTTTAATCCTCCAGGTCTTTTTATTTGCTACTAGATTCTCCTGGGGGATTTTGTAAGAGCAGTAACAGTTCAAGGGCTTTGCCTTTAGTGACAGCAAAAAACTGTAAAACTAAACCTGAAAATACCTGCTCAGTTTATGTGCAAAGTTAACCTGCCTTTACACGCTGGAATGAGAAGTGTCAGCGGTATTCACCAGCAGCCTTCT
Source organism: Coracias cyanogaster (assembly GCA_033124195.1). Taxonomy (NCBI): domain Eukaryota; kingdom Metazoa; phylum Chordata; class Aves; order Coraciiformes; family Coraciidae; genus Coracias; species Coracias cyanogaster. The sequence continues at coordinate 20,805 of JAVSBS010027999.1, read as the reverse complement.
AAGGATAGTGAATCTCAATACAGTGTGGTCTCTTTGGTCACATACTGAGCAATACTAAAATGAAATTTCATTTCAGACAGAATTTCTGTTGCTGTTTCTCGTCCTGATAACATGGGTACAGTAAATTCTGTGTAAATGGATTATCTGCCCCTTGGGCTGCTCTTTTGTCTGTGCTCTGTAAGTCCTGATGTGAAGCTTTCATTGCCTGCAGATGTTGATTGTATCGTATTGCATCAAAAGGAAATGATCTCTGCTTCAGCTGAGGTGAGGCTTAGTTTCAACATGCTTACGTATAGTGTCCACGCAATTATTACTCCTGATTGCAGGAAAAGAAAATTGAGGTATATGGAGTTTAGATAGCCACATGTACAGCTTGGCTGAGCAGGAATGGATAGTCTAATACTTTTTGGATTTTCAGTGAAAACAAGTTGAACTTCTCTTTCTGTTTTTGCTGGGGAAAGAAGTAATGTCCTGAAGAGCTTTAATTCCTTTGAGTGATCTGGAAAGCAGTATAAAATGCTAGATGGCAAAGGGATACCCAGATAATACTGAATTGTTCAAACTACTATGCCATGTAATTACATCACACCCCCACATCCCCTGGTCAGAAAAGATGTTGATGGCAGTGATACACGGTTGAAGAGATAGAATTGGCAAAATACACAGTGGCTTAATGGAAAGTTGAGAAAACAGATTTACAGGCTGAATGAAGTAGGGTTTTAAAAATCTTAAATGCATTTAATTCTCATCACAAATTCCTGTGTTTTCTATGAGACTTTGCCTAGCAACACAGTGTTCTGAGAACAGCAAAAGCTTGGAGGAGTTTTAAGTCCTCAGTATTTCATATTGAATTTCATATTGAATATTTCATTTATTGATTTTCTTTTAAAATTAATTCATAACAAGTTGTGTGTGATGTCATCACTTCTTAGCAGTTCGGAGCTGGCCAGGGGATTGTCCAGCAGCCTGGTTAGAGAGTTTCTGGTGTGTAGGAGCTTGGATGGCTGCATGATCCCCATGCTACCCCTTCTATCTCTTACTTCCACTGTGTTGCAGAGTGAAGAGTGAAGGCAGGCTGTGCTGTGTTTACCATCAACTGATAAACCTGGAGTAACTAGCAGCCGTTAGTCCTGCCTCCTTTTGTACAAACCCTAATCCTGCTCCCCAGGCAAGGAGAATCTGTCTGTCTCTCCATTAGGAGAAATTTATGCCACTCTTCTTATCTTTCCTCCTCCCTTGCATTTTATGCTGAAGGGATAATAGGGTTCTGTATTACGAAATCTCTTTCCATTATTTATCAAACCAACCACATCCTGGAATGATTTTGCTCTTCCCTGTAGTAAGACTTCTGAGCCATAACTTAATAAATAGACGGTGCATTCTATAAATGCTATTATATCCAAAGTGCTCTGTATCACTGGAGTGCAGTGGCTGTAAAGTGTGTGCTCTGTGTGTGTACCTACATATCTAACGAGCACATACAAACTGTGTATAGGTATGCGAAGAATGTAATGAACGTAACAAGTTGCTATGAATGAATCCTGAGTGTTCAAAGGTCAGAAATATTCTGTATATACATCTTTCTGTTATAATGAGATGTGCAGCAGTTCCTGGGTATGACAGATACTGAATCTGAAGAACCTTAATCATAATAAGGGTCTGTTCAGTGAACACAGTGATACCATTGAGTGCCACTGATTTTGGTGTAAGTGAGGTAGTCTAAACAGTTAAGGACCTAAGTATCTTTGGGAATCTTTTGGATCTGGCATTAGAAATAGAATTACTAGATTCCTGGATATGTTTAAAAAAAAAATATGTCAACATGAGGTCCAATACAGATAAGCTATTTTCTTTTTAACTATGATGTTGGTTTTTTTGTACTTTGAATTAAGAATTTTTTATTAAAATCTAAATAATGACATGGGTTAGTAATTGGCTGCAAAATAAGGTAAAATTAAAATCCAGATTACCTTGAATTTAAGTGTTGTGACACTTTTTGACACTGATTGTACAAGCACAGAATCCAGAATCCAGGTTGAGGACACAGATGTGTGAACTAGTTACTATATTAACTTAAGTCTCTGTGAAAGAGATGCTGCAGAATAAGGTTAGGTACATCTGAAGCACATTTTAAGATAGCAGAAGTGCAGACCCATCTATGGGCACGTATTTTGGATGAGCTGAGAGAGGGCAGGAATGAAAATTAACCCCTAGCCCTTAAATTAGAGCCACAGGAGCTCACCATTGTGTGCTTGGAGTGTGTATTTCTGTGCCATCTGCTAAAAATGGGTACCTTTGGTTTGTCTTTCAAAGAAGTGGCCAGAGTGCACTCTTCTTCATAAATTGACTAAAAGTGGAAGTAGTGGAATCCCCTTTGATGTGTCAGCTCAGTGGTTTGAGCTTTAATCTAGGAAGTGAAATAGCACCAGGTTTATTTGGAGATGATTCATCCTCCATCCACCACCTGCTGCAGGAGTCCATGCAGCAGGGGATGAAGGGGGCTGGGGGAGGCACTTTCTGTTACAGCCATTGATGCTGTGTCATTTTGGCAAGGCAAATACCAAAGACCACAAAAGGAAAAATATATCCTGTAGTGTTTTTCTAAGGGCATCCGTCTGGACTGAAGAAGTGCTATGCCTCAGTTGTCCCCAGTGACAGTTTTTGTGCATCCCAAGAAATGGTCATGAGACTGTTCATTTTCCTGAGAAGACGGAAAAGCACTGCTGGGGATGTGGGAAGACTATGAGTTTAGATAAGTGGAGAATATGAAATTAAGAGTGAGAGTTGATTGCTGGAGGCCATTCCTTCCAGGATTACGCAGAAGCTAATGTGGGTTTGTACTGGGACCTTGACTTATCCAACTAAATCATGCAGCTTTATGCTGCGTGATGCTTAAAAAAACTTGAAAAGCTGATGCTTCTCTTTGAAGTTAAACCTAAAAATCTAAAACTCCCGGTAACCCTTTAGAATGAAATGGTAAATTCTCCAAGTTTGAGGATATATAATAAAAATGCTGTGTTGATACTTAACTAGAGTAAAATTAAAAATGATTGCTCCTGATGACTTTTCTTTGTAGCAGAGCTCACCCTTAAAAGAGTATTTGATTTCTGGTAGCTTCTTCACAATTTCTAGTGGAAAGAGGCAATATGGTCAGTACTTAGTTTTCACATTAGAATCTCTTTTATTTATTGGTATGTTTATTAATGAATCACTCTATGATTATTTTTTCAGAAAGGCATCTTCATAAGAGAGAATTTTATCAATAGATGACATTTACCAAACCGTGGTAGTGTTGCAGATTGTTGTGATATTTGGAACTATGTTTAAAGCTGAAATTCTGATAGTTAACTATTTCTTCTTTCTTTAAATGGATTTTATCACGTTTCTGGTTCAGGGTAAAAAAATGTAAAATGTCAAACCTTAAATTGGGGATTGAATTAATTGGACCTTTTAATTCTCAATACTTTTAATTTTAGTAACATAGAAAATATTCCAAATTCCAAGTCTTTGATCTTCTTATCAGAAAGGATCTACTTCTCAGTAATAGCTTGCCAGAATTTGAAATCTTTTGAGTACTGGGAGACTATGTGTTGAAAATAATCAACTAAACTGGTTTTGGCCTTGCTAAGCCAGCCTGTCATTTAAATGCATTTCAAAACATGTAGGGATGTTTCACAAATGTGACATGCAACATTGTGTTTACTGATATGTTCTGCAATCTCTTTTGCTGAGTACTAGCACATATGTCCAGATTTCCTGCTCTGGGAGAAGAATACCAATTGTTTTTGTGTTATAAAGAGGGAAGGTAGGGGAAGGACAGAATCTGTCCAGTGAAAGTCAGGGTTAAACTCCAGAGTTAGGTGTAACAGGGGAGCTCAGCTGTGTAATAGTAAATAATGTATAATATGTGTAATATAATAACATGTAATAATGTATAATTCTCCATTCTCTCACAGGTTATTTCTTTCTCTAGGCTAGAGTGTCATGTTGCATCTTTCCTAGGTTTACTGGGAGCCTTTTTTTCCCCAAGTAATTTGTTATTGAAGCTAATCTAACTTTAGACAAAAGAATTATTCTGAAGCAAAAGTTTCTCATTTTAACATGCTTTCTCTGAGGCTCAAAATAGCAATTTTCTATTGTTCTGGAAATAATAATCCCCTAGGATCTGCTGAAAACAACCACCCAGTGCTACTCCATGGTGGGCACAATTTATTCTGGTGCCAATGGGTCCTGGTATTATAGGTTAAATGGTGGTGGTGTGGTGGAGCTCAAGAGCCATCCAGTACTGTGATTATGGGTGTGTAAAGTGCTTAGTGCAAGGATGTCCTCTAGTCAGATTAAAATGCAGTAAGTGGTAGTGGTAGTGTAGGGGGAACCCTTGATAAAGCCAGACCCAAGTTTTGGAGATAATGTGTTTGTGTGATGTGCCTTATTTACATTTCAGCATATATTAAGGTCTCCTGATCACAGAGGCAGGTGGGATGAGGGAGCACACCCCCATGATGAGATGAAGCATAAGGCAGTACTTTGCTTATGGCACAATATTTTGACAGACATTTGCTTTAAAAAAAAAAAAAAAACCAAACCAGAAAGCTTCTGCACATGCTAAAATTGGTACTAGGCACTGGGTAAAGGATTTCTGGATTACCCATGGCAGAAAAGGACACCTTGCTGAAAGGTGGTCAGAGGAGGAAGCCATCTCCTGCAATTCACTGGTGGTGGTGTGGGCATCTGCTCCGTTTGTTGCCGCTGCTCCCACGGCCTCGTCAGGCGGCAAAGCCTTGTGCTCGGAAACCACAGCAGGTCAGCAAGAGCAGCCGCTCCAGTTGCCAGCACCTGCCCAGGGTAAATTCCAGATCTAAAGCAAGCCAGAACCTAATGCACTCAGTACCATAATATATACTGGCATGAATGATAATTTCAGTAAATCACTTTGTCGCTATTGATTTACTTTCATTGGATCAATACAGCCAGATTTAATGTGAGAACGAACGAGGAAAGCTACAAGTAATAACCTGCAGAATCTTTCAGCACTTGAACTTGCTGTACAAATGCCAGATTTTGATCAAAGCCTGTCTTTGTATGATTGCAGTGTAAAGAAGTTTTAAGATGGCTTGAACAGAAGGTCTCATTATTTTTGCTTGAATGTGAATACATGGATTATTTCCTTTAAGAAGAACAGAATGTTATGTTTGTGCTTTTTTCTGTCTCTGTGTTGGAAGACAGACTATTACATAAATATTGGTCAAAGCAAGCCTTTTTTGATCTCTATACTCCCTTCAAATTCTAGGTGTTTGTCATGAAAATGAAACCAGCTGTAAATGTGGTATATTTACTGCTTTGCAAAGTTGTGAAGAAGAGCTCTTCTGAAAACCTCTCCTTGATAAGTAATTAAAAATTGACTAACTCACCCATCCTTTTTTGAAAACATCTTTGTAGCTCATTTCCGAATTTAATGAGCCTGACTTCAAACTAATTCAAGACTTAACAGCTACTTATACTGCTGAGAATTGTCAGCAGCAGTCTTGGATAGGCTGATGGTTTGTTCAGCAGGCAGAAATGTATAAACCCTTTCACAGTCTGTGCAAAGGCCTCTGTTCTCTTCAAAACTATGGCAATGCAGGACACAAGTTTGCAGTTGGACCATACACTGATCAGCTTGCTATTTTAAGTGCCTTTGTATCTTTAGCTGCGTCAACTCCTGTGAGTAGATGTTGACCTTCATCCAAATGCTAGATTCTGGTTTGGATGCTGTTTGCATTCTGTTTTAACCACACACAGTTCACATTGCTTTGAGTTCCTGCTCTAAGTATATGTATGGGAAGTTAGATGTGTGAAACACAAAAAGCATTGAGTGTTATAACCTGGGGATAGTATTCTGCAGCATCTTAAAACCCATGATACCACTTGTCAGTGCAGAAGAAACCCTGCTATCTCATGATTTTTTTCCTCATTGCATAGACAAAACTGGTTGAGTATGCTGGAGAAAGTAGCACAGCTTCCTCACCTGGATGTTATTCCCATTCCTGGTTACACACTGCTAGCCATTGCTGGAGGCAGGAGACAGGAGTAGATGGATTTAGGATCTAATGGTGTATAGTTATTCAAATGTGCTTGTGCATATATTATTACAAATGTGACAGTAAACTGTAATCTCTTTTCCCTCTTCAATTCTGTGTAACAAATCATGGTTACTACTGATTTTCTCTTACAGCTCTAGACTGAAATTAACTGTAAAAAATTGAGTAAATAAATCAGTATATATAGAGAGCTGAAGGTTGGTAGTATTTACTACAGGTGTCACATTAAAAATATATTTATTAGTAAGATTGTTATATTTCAATATATTAAATAGGCTTGAGTGGGTTCATTTTTAAGTTATTTTACTTATTTTCTGATTAGTTTTATATGTGTGACTCAAACGGTCAAAACTCAGAGTAAATCTAGTTGATCAAAAACTAGATGTGCAAGATTGTGGATGTGTCTGCATATGCAATGTCCTGACTATGTTGTGCTTTTTCTGCTGTGGGTCTGGAAGCATATTCACCAGTATCTTCTTAGTCTTTGCTTTGCTTCCGCTCTGATGTGTGTGAGCTGCTCATGTCTGAGGGCCTTCATATAAATCAGCCTGGCAGAAGCAGAGACTTTGAGGGGGTTTATGGAGTTGTTTGTTCTCCTCTTTGTTCAAGTAAAACTTTGCTTGGCAGCAGATTTTAATTTTGTTTCAGAAACTGAAAAATATTTTAGTTTTAAATAAAAAAGGATGTTTTCAAGTGTTAGTGATGAACATCAAAAGCATTATTAATAGCTAAACCCCAGATACTGAGACTCATCATTTACATAGCAGTAAAATACCCCTTGTGCACCAGAGTCCTTTCTGTAAATCCATGTTTATTTTCCTTGGCACCCAGCAGAACAGCCTTTCCTTGTACAAACTTAAGTATTTCCACAGTCACTTCTGAAAAAAAACCAAAAAAAATTAGTGTTGTTTCTGACTGGAAATAAATGTTTAAGTAAATTGTAAAGTGTGTAACTGCAGGATTTCTTCCAGGCAATTGACTTCTATTATATATAGGAGAATCACATGCTAATTTGTATTTTTTTAATATATAAACATGTAAAGTAGACTTGCTGTTTGTTCACAATACAATTCCCACTTGTGTTAAGATTCCTGCTGCTCAACAGTCAGCTGAAGGGAAAAGCTTAGGCAGTACATTAGGACAGGAGTGTTCAGCCAGCAGAAACAGCCTGTCTTAATTTCTTAAAAAATGCTGTTTGAAGAGATATGGATTTATTGTCTTTGCTGGCGTCAGTATCAGACAAACATCTCACAAAATACAACTTGCACAACGCACATGAGCAATGGCGTAGGGATGAGTTCATCTCATAAATGAGAAGGCTGTATGATTTAAAGCTAGACGTGAACTCACTCCATGGCTACAGATGCTCTCTTAGCTGAAGACGTTGCCATTGGCAGGATAAACGGGCACTGTCGCAGCCTGATCTCCTGTTTTACTGGCAGCCTCCCCTGCCCTGGTGCATTTGTCACATCTTTCAGTCTGCTGTAGGGTTTGTTTGTGCTGTATGCTGTGCTCATGAGGTTCTTGAGAATGCTTTGGTTAGGTTCTGAGAGTTGTTCGGCAATTTGTAATCAGGGCACTTGAAAGATAGAAATCTTTAATCAGAAGGAAAGAACCCTTCAGAAGAGGGATCTTAAATGAAAAAGAACTTTTGGACCATGACTTATTATCTACTTTGACAAATGTAATCTGACAAATTAGAGCTGAAAGTGTTTTTAGAAATATTTTTTTTCTTTCAGAAACAAATGCATCATCTCTTTTGTACTTCATAAATACACCTATGCAGGGTGGTCTGGGTAGTAACAAAAAGGCTGCAAATGATAGTTTACCAGATGCCTTGTCTCTCTGATACTTTTTCCTCAGCCCAGTCCCTCATGGATTCATTAAAATGAAACTTTTCAGTGTGAACCTAAGAGAATTTCCTGGGTCCAGTTGATGCTCTGTTTATACAAAGTATTTCCCCCCAAAATTGCATGAATTCAGGAAGACAATTGCATATTTATTGTGTCTCCATTCTTGAAATCAAGTGGGCTGTTCTTAATCAAGTTTCATGTTGAATCTATTAATTTTACAATTATCTCATCAGCAAAATTGCCAATAGGCTTTGATAAAAAGACTGGCAATCTACATAGATGAAAGAAAATCATGTAAATAGCCTTTTTGAACTGTGTGCTGGAAAGAGCATAAGCTCTGCATTACTGACAGAGATGATTTCCAAGCTTTAAGGAATTTGCCTTATGCTGTATGAGTAATAGTTTGTTTGTGGTTTGGGTTTTTTTTTAATAAATGAGTGGAATATCACCTTTTTTTCCTTATCAAGATGATTTTGTTTAACTTTGTTTTCATGTATTGTGAGGTATCATCATTACAAATAGTGGGGATATTCATTCCGGTTTTTGGAGCTCTCTTTCCAAAGGTTCTTTTCTACTTGGGTGTCCTACTTAAGTCCTTTGAAACCTCAAATGGGAAGAAAGATTGTCTGAGCTATAGTGAAACAGTGACCTTGCTCAAGGTCAAAAAAAACCCAAACCCAACAACCTAGACTCTGTGTCACAACTGTGTGCTCTAACCATTATCTTCTCTTTTTTCTCAATGGAGTATGGAAGAAAAACATTCCTCACCCTGCTTGAACAGAAGGCAAAATCACAAATAATCTGTTCTTCCTGATTTTTTTTTTTTTTTTCACAGTTTTCTTAGCAGAATTTGGGAAAAACTAATTTCCGAACTAAAAGCAAATTGACTGACCTAAAATGTCAATACACTTTCCATCAATGGATTTAAATAGTGACATTATGCAGACATTTCTCAGTATTTAGGCACTCAAATTAGAAATGCTGGAAATGCCAGCAATAATGCAAGTTCTTGTCCTGTTTACTTTCTGTGTTTGAAATCCTATATAACCTTTGCTAAAACCTTTCAGAAAATTGTTTGAAGCAATCTGAGTTTAGCTTCCATTTCCTCACTGATTGTTCAGTGTGTAAGTTTCCCTCTGCTCATTCCAGCCTGTGGAAGCTGGTTAATTTATCATTTGGCAAAAGTCTGGAGGTATGGCCCAAATCCTTTTTATTACTACAGAAGTTTCATTTTTGGTGAAGTTTTCAATTGCAAGACCATTTATTCTATATTTATTCGTAAGAGAAATATCAACCCCAAAAAGATGGCTGCTGCTTTAGAGTAGCATTGCAATTTTACCAGAGGACCTCCCTCTTTCTCCCCTTTCCCCAGTAGACATGGGCTTATTTAAGAGTCAAGAATTCAGGAGTTCTACTCTTTGGTCATGAAGTATTTTTCCTTGAAGTCTGCAATTTGTAAAATGCGTTTAATATTTCCTTATTCCATAAGAAAAGAAGCAGCCAATAGTGATCTTAAATGATCATAAATGTATTTGCTTTTTCTACTTAGCATTGTTCCAAATCTTAGCTAGGCTAAGGTTATAATTTTTATAACAATATAGATAATTTTTAGTAATTTTTGACATCCATTGTATGATATGATGTCTCAGACTAATAAAATAATATTTCAAATTTCTATAGGAAACTCCCTTCTTTATAACACTATGTCCTCTGTTGCCTGGCATATGGCAGTGAGAAGACATAGTGAATTTAAATAATGATCTTCTGGCCTACTGCTAGAAAAATGAATTTTTGTATCCAGCAGACAACTGCTTAGAGTCCCTATAACATTTTAATGTGGCTTAGGTGGTAAGCAGAGAAGCATGAAACAATACCTGTGCCTGGCAAACTCTATCATTTTCTGTCCATCTTCCACATCCAGTCATTGCCTTTTGCTCAGAGCACCTGCTCTTTTAGCTTCTTGGGTTTGGGTATTTTTGAAATCCCATGTTGGTTTCAGATTTCTTTCATTTTAACTTTTATGGGATGTTTTGCTGTTTGTAAGCAGTCATTGCAAAAAAAACCCCCACTGTGCCTGGTAGGTAAACTGGAATTTAAAAGTGTATTTCCTGCTCCTTCAGTAGATCTGTAACAAATAAAAATACAGAATATCTGAACTGTGTTTCTGTTGCAGCTATTTTCTTAAGGAACCAGGAACAGGGAGAACTGTAGGGATTGGTAGTTTATTTTATTATACCATCTGGTATAGTTGGAAGATATATTGAAGCTGTGGGATTTTCGATCTCTTTGTTACATCTAAGGAAGAAAGAACAGTCTTTGAAACAAATAATCTAACACCTAAAAAGTGGAAAAAGATTCTTGCACAGGGGTAGGAGGGTCTAGATATTGCAGTCACACATTCAGCCTGTTCTATTTCACAGTCTGTACGCGTGTGTGTGCGTGCTTATATATAAGCTAAAGAATGCCCTCACGATAGCAAGATTTTCCTCTGAGACTCTACACCTGAAAAAAATCCGTCACATACCTCTAGGTATGGAGAATAATGGTGCTGAAGTTTTGGTGGTCTTTAAGTGTGTCCATGTTTTGGAGAACTGATAGTTAAGCAGATATGTCCACTGTGTATTTTAATTATTCTAAGACAAAGCGGTGACAGACCACCAATTAGTTTAATGTGGAAGCTATAACTTTATAGAGGATAAGATATTTTTGCTTTCAATATATAATTTATAATTGCGTTAAATTTATTTCTCCACTGTCAATTTTATAACATAATTTTAACAATAATAAAAAGAAAACACAGGCACACGTGATACACATATTAAAAAATTGCTATCAAAATTCAGTCTATAAGCTGACTTTATAACAGAAATTTGAGCAAAGAAAGAACATGATAGTTCTATTTTTTCACTGCAGGGCTGTTTTATTGTCACCCTCCACAATTTTGATGAGAGTATTTGTTTTACTATAATCACATGATTAGTGACTTCACTGCTGAGCTATTGTACTGCTAAATTAATAGCTCCCATTATATAAAACTGCTATACTGAATGCTTATCTTCCTTTACATTCCAAGTAGGCTGGCATTAATTTTCTATCCATCCTTTAAAAAAAAAAAAAAATTACAATGTTATTGCCATATAAAATGTTTAATTGGAGAAAAGTAATATTGTTAATATAGTATTACCATCAGGACAAGTCATCAGGTTAGGGCTAAGAGACATATCTGAGGTGAAATTATGTTTTTATTTAAAAAAAAAACCAGTGGATTTTTGAGAACATTACTGAAAGTAGGCTTTCTACTGTACAGACTGCAAGGACACTTGCTAATGTGATGTGGAGGTCCTACCCTTATAAAGACAGACATGTACACACAATGCCATTCATCAGACTGTTCTGGTAACAGTCAAAGGGCAGTTTATAAGTCACTGGCCAGGAATTAAATTTTTGTGAGGTTAATATCCTTCATATTTCTGTCTCTCAGGTCCCCCATGAGCAAAGCAGGAAAAATCTGCTTTACTTTTAATCTTCTATTTAGCTGGGGTGTGAGATTTGTTTTGCTAGTGTTCATGAAGCAGAGTCCTCAGATGTTGGTCACCTCAAAAGAAACCAAAACAAAAAATAAAGAACCCCAAACCAACATAGCTAAAATGGCATTATTTTCTTTGTCCAGGGCATGCATGGTTTCCAAAGCCATCTCCATGTCAATGTGTACTTTTAATGACGAGGCTGATCTCACTGGAATTAATGCAACTGCTTAAGGGTTTTTCAGAATGATTGCTAGAAAATGTTTACAATTCTAGTAAGTCTGTTTGGCTTTAATGTGTGGTAAATCCATAGATACTGTGTTACCTTGATGTTCCTCATGACATATTTTAGGTCAATGTATTCATTCAGGTCCAAACTTTTCTTTAATGAAAAATCACTATAGTATTTTTTTAATATTACTGAAGCTACAGAAACATTAATTCTTGTTTTCTGTTAAGTCTATTTAAAACTATTAACATACTTCACATTCATACATTTGTGCAAACATATTGCATTACACCGCTCTTCAAGTCTTTTTCTAGGTTGCTGGTCTAGAAAGCAAGCTTTTGGAGGAGTGTAGTTTCCTTGCAGCTCTGTGTTTTTGCAGTGCCTAATGTAAAACACCTCCTGATCTTCCTTGGGGGTAGTATTTTGTTCAGCAAAAGCGATGTATATGAACTAAAGAGAAGGAACAACTTGGTGCTAAGCCAACAGTCTAGGGAAGATGTTCACAGAGTACTTTTCATGGGCTCTGCTTAGCATAGTTGGAGAGTGTTATGTTCATTGTTTTGTTTTAAGGAGGCTGATTTATGAATCGCTGCTCTCTGAAATCAGCTTCTCATTAACACCACATGCAGATGGAGCTGCCGTTATTTATCAACTACATTGCCTTATAAATAATAATAATAAAAATGATATAGAGATTATGTAGAGATTAGGTATGTTTCCCCACCACAATATGAATATTGACTCTGGAAAGCTCTTTCTGCCAGACTAGAAACATGCAATTTTGTTGCAGCCTCAGAGGTAAATATTGGTACTTGAGCGTGCTCAGAAGGCGTAATTAAGTGTTTCCGTGGCTTCGTGCTTTGTTGGTGTAGGTTCAACAATTATAGTTGAGTTCTGATCATGAAGAAAAAAGCTTTTTTCTCTTCTGAAAATACTGTGTTTAAAATGTGGGAATTCTACTGCACCAAAGACTTACATGATAGTTTTTCATTTATATGGTATTCTCTCACATACAAAAGTTGGAATGACAATGAAATTTTGACGGAGCTAAATTCTGCTATCTTAAATATCTGTCAAAAAATGACAGGTAGCATTATGCAGGTGGAATCTATATTTCCTAAAGTGGGGGCAAAAAAGACGACAACAACAAACAAACCCCAAACAAAAAAGCCATCAGTTTCCTTCCTCCATGTAGGGGGAATGCAGAGTGGGAAGCACAGCAGGAAGAATGAGTGAAAGGGGCATTAATGTAGGAGACAGGAGTTTTATTACTGCATTAAATTAAACATAAGTAATGATACATTATTTTATATGTAACTCATTCTGGCACAGGAAAATATACCAGACAACTTGGAAGCCAGAAGAACACAAAGGTTATCCTGATTTAGAGTGTAAGACCCTGATCTTTCTTGGGGTGCTTTTATCCTTCATCTGGATCCAGTTAGATATAGAAACTATGGGGAATGAAAAAGGATGGCTAACAGAATAAAGTAGAAAAGTCAAAGGCAAGAACAAGTTAAATGTAAGAGCAGAGGAGGAGATTCAGTGAGAGGCTGGGCAGGTGGATGCAGGCAGGCAAACAGGCTCCTACTAAAGGGCACCTCTGGTAGCTCTGTGACCTCTGGGAGATCACTTCTTTCCCAAGCATCTTCAGCTACAGCTGGGTTTTCAGAACATGAATTAACTGGTGCAATGCAAGTCTGTTTTTCTCCTCTTATCTGAAAACTGAGGTCTGGATTTATTCCAGCTAGCTTTACATACTCAGTCGAGAAAAGCTAGCTTAGACACCTTTTACAGAGCGCTGTGATGTTTACCTACAGCTAAAGGAGGGGCTGTAAATTCTAAGTTTCTTGCAGCTGAGAAGACTGAATTAGATCGG
>JAVSBS010027998.1:0-30926 GCA_033124195.1 Coracias cyanogaster | reverse complement strand
GTCCAACCCCCCTTGCAGGGAGCAGGGACATCTGCAACTAGAGCAGGTTGTTCAACGCCCTCTCCACCCTCACCTGGAATGCTTCCAGGGATGGGGCGTCTACCACCTCTCTGGGCAACCTGGGCCAGGGTGTCACCACCCTCAGTGTAAAAATTTCTTCCTTCTATCTAGTTTAAAACTTCCTCTTTTCATTTAAAACCATCATTCCTTGTCCTGTTTTAACAGGCCCTGCTAAAAAGATTGTCCCCATCTTTCTTGTGGGCCACCTTCAAGTACTGAAAGGCCACAAGAAGGTCTCCCTGGAGCCTTCTCTTCTCCAGGCTGAACAACCTCAACTCTCTCAGCCTTTCTCCATAGGAGAGGTGCTCCAGCCCTCAGATCATTCTTGTGGCCCTCAATCACTAGCAGTGCAACGCAGGAATGGACTGAACAGTTCTCTCCAACCTTGAGCATCTCCCTGAGAGGGAAGGGGACACAGCAAGGTCGGCAATGCCAAGCCCAAAGCAACTCAGTGATAAGGAGGGGACAGGGCACAGCTCATGTCACCCTGTTTGGAGCCATCCTGCACTTGCATTGTCCCGGCCAAGCTCTGGGGACAGAGATGCCACCTCTGTGGCTCATGGATGCCACCTGCCGGCACGAGGCCCTAGGCCGGAGGGGTCCTGGGGGGAGCATCCAGGGATGCGCCTGCTCTTCCCCTCTCCAGGCATCCAGGGAGGTCGGTGGTGCTTCCCTCAGCAGCACCCGTGGGTTTGCCCCTTCATCGAGGGCTCTCCAAGCTCTCAGGCAGGGGCCGAGAGGTCTGGTGAGGAACAGCTGCAGACAGACAGAGGCCAGGAACCCAGAAACACCATTCCATGACCCCAAGCTTGGTATAACTGCCTAGATCTGCCCCCACGCCAGGATGAGGTACTGACCTCAATGGAGATGGAGAGTGGCTCAAGCCCCCGCAGTGTGCTCTTGTCAAAGGGGTCAAAGATGTCATCTCGCATGTTGGCTGGCTGCAAGACGTATCCGCACTGGCCGCTGGACATGAACAAGGCCTGGTTCATCTGCATGGGCTTGTCTGGAGAGCAAGGCAGAAGATGGAGTGAGGAGACCCTGTTCCCCTTTCACAAGCCGGATCACTTGGGTTACTGGTGCCTCATGTGAAGCCCTTTGCGAGGGGACATGGCCGATCCCTTGGCAATGCCTTGTACACCACGGCATCACTGCAGCCTGGGCATGTGCTGGGACCATGGAGGGACCTTCTCATCCATGATCTGCCCAACTACCTGCTGCTCCATGGGTCACCCTCTTCCTTTCCTCCCTCTCCTTTCAGCTTTCCTTGTGCTGGCTCTAGTGTTTGCCAAACCATGCCATGAGATGCTTGAATTCATAAAAAGAATGAAAAAGCCATCAGGGAGAAAGAGGCAGGTTGTTTTGTGGTGGGCTGGTGAGCTGAACGGACTCACAGCAGGGTTCGGCAAAGGCCAGGGAAAGGGGAAGGCTGGTCAGCATGGCAGGAGCAGGAGTGGAAGCTGGGGAAAGGCAAGCAGAGCAGCAAGCTTGACTCAGACCCTGCAACCAGTCGGTGTCCCAGGGCTGGGGCTGCACCATCCCTTTTTGTACATCCCCTGCTCCCTCTGCCTGCTGCCAGGGACTCTGGAGGAACTCCCTGCTTCCCCTCTGTTTCACCTTGTCCTCATGGCACCACAACCTCCTGGCTCAGCTGGGGTCAATCCAGCCCTCCAGAGCACATTCCCCCTGCGGCAATCATGTGTCTGGACATGAACACTGGGTCTTGCTTCCTGCAGAACACCTTCTAGACCTGGAGCCCCTCCTAGACCCGCCGTTTGCCAGGATTGGGTTAGCAGGGCTGCAGGCAGGTGGCTGGGAGAAGGCACAGGGTTCCCCAGGAGCCTGCCCACCTTCCCTGCCTGCTGCTCTCACCTGGGGTCTGGAAGTTGAGTGCTACCAGCTGGCTGCCACAGATCCACATGGGCAAGGGGTCGTAGTTGGAGGAGTCGAGGCGCTGGCCCTTTGGGTAGATGCGGGAGAGCTGCAGGCGGTTGTACTGCAGGAACTTCTTGCCTTTGATCTTGTTGACATACTTTTCCGCCTTGGTCTCGGGGAAGGAGGACATATCTCGGTAACAGGCCCTCTCTGTGCCAATCTCTGGGAGGAGATAGCATAGTGTAAGCCAGAAGCACATTCTCTTCCCAGACACCTCAATCACCATGGGCCCCTTCCTAACACCATCCTCTCCTCCCCTGGCTCAGCCACCATCAGGCTGTGCAGACCCTGCTCTGGGCATTTGCCAGGTGCCCAACACTGATGGCTGAAAGCATCAAAATCACTGCTGGTGATTGGGCATGATGCTCCTCAGCCCCACTCCCTCAGAAGCTGCTCTGGATAGTGACAGATCCCAGCAACAGAGAGATGGGGAAGGTAATTTCCACCTCTGGAGAAGGACATTTCCAGAGCTCCAATGTAAACAGGTTCCAACTTGCTTTGGACACTTGCCCTCCACTGACAAATAGCCAAAGCAGCACCTCGGGGCACACCACAGAGTCTGAATGCCATGGTGACTGCCTGCGGTGGCCACCAGATTGGCAGATGCTCACTCTCTTCATCGAAGGGAACAGGACGGCAGTAGACCACCAGCTCTGAAAGCTCCAGGGCAATCTTCTTCCTCCTCTCCATCATCTTCCCTTCAGAGAGCTGCCAAGAGAGGGAGAGAGGGGTGTCAGGGCTAGGTCGGAGCAGCAGCATTGAATAACCCAGTTCACCAACTGCAGTCAACGGCATTCTGGCCTGGCATGGCTGTTCCTGTGGGGGCTACTAGCAGGTCTGCATGGGGGGACACCACAAAAGCACCCATTGGAAGGGCCCTTGCTGGGTCCACCTCCCACTCGGAGCAGGACTGGCACCAGTACCAATGCAGGGCAGTGGTAGCCTTGCAGCTACTGAGCCTTGCCACCCTCCATGGATGGAGATCCTCCAGAACCCGAGGCCTCAGCACCTTCCCAATGGACCAATCTTCCCACATGTCCAGCCTGAACCTCTCAAGCCACAATGCATGGCCACCACCTCTTGCTATATTGTCCAAGATGATTCTGGCTTTATCACCTTTACAACTGCTCTGCTGGGCTGCCATCTCACCACCCTCCCCACCTGATCCCCGGCTCCTGGAAAATCCAGGACTTAGCAAGGAGACATCTCCCCTGCCAAGAGCTCTCCAGACTCACCCGTGCGTCAGCCGTCTGGGCTGCCTCCCGGATCTTCTTCACCCAGTCCAGCAAGTCCTCATGTGTATCGGCTGCCACGTCGAGGGACAAGCGCGACACCGAGGCCATGCTAATGGAGAAGACGAAGAGGCGGTTGTTCTTCCCCTCAGGGCGGATGGCTGTGTGGGGAGAGGGAGCAGAGGACAAGGTCACAAGCAGATGCTGAGCTGAGTTCTTCACACCGCAGAGGGGACAGACATTGAGGAACTGTCATGGCTGCACCCAGGACTCTTCATCTAAGAGGAGAAGCTCCCATTTCTGGTCATTGGAGGCAACAGATGGAGCCCAGGAAGGTGAGGACACAGAGTATCCTGAGGGGGCGAGGAGCCTCATGGGGCCTCTGTAGTGCCCTCTTCCTCCTATTCCTGCATCTTCCTCCCATTCCTGCATCTTTCTTGCTCTGTGTCCTGAAGTGCCCTGGGGGCAAAAGCCACCCAGGGCAAAACATGCTTTGGGCTCTGGGAAGCTGAGGGAAGGCAGGGAGCTGCAGACTGGACCCAGCTTGGCCAGCGGCCAGGAGTCCCAGAGCCTGCAGCAGCCTGGCAGGAAGGCTGGACCACACAGATGCGAGAGTGGTGGTCACTTGCAGAAGGCACAAAGGTGCCTAGAGACAGGCCAAAGCCCTGCAGCCCAGAAGATCCACAAAGGGCTGTAACAGCCCCAAGTCCTCCATCCCTCCCCGACACTCACCAATCTGGCAGGAGGGCACATCCAGGACACCTCCAAGCAGGTCTCCAAGGGGGCTGTTCTCATCCAGCTGCTGCTGGGAACAAAGCACAGGCAGGATGGTGCTGGGCATGGTGCTGGGCTGCGCGGCTGAGAGCTGGGGGCTGTGCACGCACGCTCCTCCCCACCACCCCTCCCTGCTCTGCTCAGGGACAAGCTCACCTCCCGCTCTGGCTCCAGGCTACTGGGACCAATAATTTCCTCTACATAGTTGGAAGGGAACCACAGCTGCTTCTTGCCACCATAATCTCCTCTCCACCTGGAAGAGAGGGAAGGGGCACTGTTAGCTCCCACCACAGGATCCCAGAGCATCCAGACTGGGGCCGTGGGGGACAGGCAGCTCCTCCATCATCTGCTTTTAGGGTTCACGAGGTTTTGGGGCTGTGAAACTTGTGGGCAATCCCCAAACAGATCCAACTCTAGAGGGAACACACCTCTGTCGGGATGGTGGCACCAAGGGTTGACTGTGTCCCCAAGGAAAAAGGGAGGCTCAGGACCAACTCACCAGCCTCCTTCCTGTTTCTCCACATTCTGGATGATGGCGTTTTTGGTGAAGGTGAGCTCATCCTCCCGCTGTGCCTTGTAGTCGAACAGGGCTTTGACTGCACACTGCAATGAGGAGGGGTCTCGTGAGGCTGGACAGCAGATGGTCACATGGACAACAAGCCCACAGCATCACAGAATTATAGAATGGCTTGGAAGGAACCTTTACAGGTTGTTTGGTCCAACTCCCCTGCAGTGAGCAGGGGCATCCAGAGAGCTTGGTCCAACCTCATCTGGAATGTTTTGAGCATGTTTTGGAGCATCAACCACCTCTCTGAGCAACCTGGGCCAGGGTCTTACCACCCTCAGTGTGAAAAATTTCCTTCTTTTCTCTAATCTACATCTTCCCCTTTTAGTTTAAAACCATCACCCCTTGTCCTGTCACAACAGGCCTTGCTAAAATTATTGTCTCCGTCTTTCTAATATACCCCTTTAAGTACTGAAAGGCTGCAATAGGGCTTCCCTGGAGCCTTCTCCAGGCTGAACAACCCCAACTCTCCCAGCCTCTGGCCCTGCTCTAACAGGTCCACGTCTCTCCTGTGCTGAGGACTCCAGTGCTGGACCCAGCGCTGCAGTGGGGGTCTCACCAGAGCAGAGGAGGAAAATAACCTCCTTTGTTGGCATGTCACCTCCCACTACAGGCATGTTTGTTGGGGGGGCTGTGATGCACAGCATCCAACCCTGCTGCCAAAGGATGCCAGACCCTAGTGACCTTGCAGAACAAACCAAGGCCCCCATTTATGCCAAACCCGAGGTCCCAAGCCTGGTACACTTCCACACAGCTACTTTCCTTTGAGCTGGAGCTGGGTTTAGTTTGGAGAGCTAAGAACAAGAGGTAACCCAGCCTGGGAACCTACAGGCTCAGCCTACAGCGTGTCCTCCTGCATGGTCGAGAAATGAGCATGCAAAATAACACAGCTCTTGGAAAGACAGAGACACTTGCTAAACCGTCAGGCCCTGCAGATTGTTTCACGCCAAGCAGTGAGAGCGTACCTTGAAGGTGGGCATGGGGTTGGCTTCCACGTAGAACCCGGGGTGACGTCCCTCGTACAGGGCTCCATAGTCTGGCTCCTGTTGAAGCAAAGGGCCAGTGGTGACAACTGTGGCTGTACATGAAAACAGGTCCCCTACCCTGGGGGAGGTAGGGAGAATGCCCCAGGGAAGGCAGAAGACCAAAAATGATGCTGCACAGAGCGAAGAGATGTCCAATCTCACACTCCCTGCTGACCTAGGTCAGAGGGGCAGCAATAAATCTCACGCCAGTGTTTCCAACAGGGCATGAAGCCCCAGGAGGTGTGGGCTGTGAAGCACAGAGATGGCTCACACAACACCACTTCAGGGCACCAGCTCAAAACAGACCTGTCCATCATCCTTTGGCTTAACTCTTCCACTGGCCACCCACGCTTACCGCTGTTCCTATCTTCTCCAGCGTCTCCTCATTGATGGGGTACCTCAGCTTCATCTTGCGGTACAGCGGGTGCTTTTCATAGTAGCTGATCAAGTCCACCAGGCTCTCGAATTCAGAGTTGCCAAGCAGCACGGTCTGGCCCTCCTGCTGCACTCGGCAGTGTTTGATTTTCCCTTCCGCCCTGGCAGGTGGAAAGACAGAGAGAAGTCACTTGGCACCTGGCAAGAGAAGGTCTCTGCCAAAATAAAAACAGCCAAGCCAAAGGTGCCCCTGAGCTGGCTGCTGAGCAAAGCCACCACCCCATCACAACCCTAAAGGCTCTCAAGGGCCTATAAGACTTAGCCAGGAGTAAGAAGAGCTCTGGAAGGGCTCATGTCAGAGTCATGGCCCATCTCCTACTCTCTCACACGCTGCAGCATCCCACCCTCCTACCATCTCTCAGGACGCACCGAAAGGAGATGGCGTAGGAGCTGGGCTCACTCCTCTTGCGTACCAGGAAGGCTCCGTCACGTGGCACTCGCATCAGCATGTGCTCGGCTTGGGCCCGGGTGAGGTTGGCGTGGTACCACCTTTCAGGAAATACACATCACTGCACACAGGTCTCCACACATCCAGCTCAACTCACACCTCTGCCATGCCACACGCTTTCCCCTCCAGCCCACAAAAGGCTGACTGAATCCTCAAAAGGAGGACAGGGAGCAGAGATCATCAAATATGTAACATTGCAACAGGGCTGTCCTCTCCTGTCTGTGGGACAGGCAGGAACAGAGCCATTTGATGACATGTGGCATGGGTGAGGGCATCCCAACCAAGCCCAGTACCTCTTTTCTTTGCACTGAGCTTTCAAAACAACCAACTCCATCAACAGCGAAGCTGGCCAGCATGGCTGCTGTGACACAGAGAGCCCCACGGGGAACAAGTGGGGACTGGAGAGCTCCAGCAGGGAAGGAAGGACCACCATGGTCTAGTGGTCATGGTAGTGTTGGGTTGACAGTTGGACTTGATGATCTTAGAGGTCTTTTCCAACCTTAATGATTCTGTGATTATTACCAATACTTTATCGGGGTTACTGTTTTTGCGTCACTAGCATCTCACAGAGGGAGTGATATTTGTCTTTGCACTCCTGGTCAACACTCTCTCCTTTGCCATGAAGCAGAGATAAGTTGCCCTCTGGTATTTACTGCTGTGTAGTCAAGATACAGGAAAATGAAATTACCTACCTGAGGTGTCATGGGGGACATTTATGGCTCCTACAAATTTAATGTACTTCTAATCAGGTTCCTCTTTGCTCTCACTTAATCTCCAGCCATGTCTGTAGTGTGCCAAGCTGCTGTCTATTAGAGTCCCCTCTCGAAACTATCTGTTCACCCAGGTAGTTTACAGGGTTTTAACTTTTCTTGGAGCTGGAGAAGGTGAAGAACACCAGCAGATACTCATTTGTATTGCAAAGGTACCTTAGGATGTCTCTTTCCTCTCCCAAAGCCTGAGGCTTTTGGCTTAAATAAAAAAGTACAAAGTGAGGGAGAGAGGATGTTTGTGCAGACTGCTCCTTGTAAATATGGGGAGCTTCACAGAAATGATTGCAAAGCAAAACAACTTGTGCTGATGGCATCTGGCGTGATGTGCAGAGCTATGAGACAGAGTGGATGGGCTCATCCTCTCAGTACAACCCTGACATCTAGTGTACACCGAAGGGAAATATTGAGTGTGAAGTTTTAAAATGAAATGTGTTATTTGGGGGAGGTCTGGCTTTGCAGTGTGCTTGACCTTTTCCTGCACTGATGATTTCTGAGATAACTGCTTGCTGCCAGCATAGAAATAAGTCTGAGTAATCTAACCCTCTTGGAAAGTCTCATGAGCTCAGACTTAGGATGCCATTTAGATGTTGTGAGTTACTTGTGGCAACTATTAACACCTATAAATTTAGCCTTTTTTTCTGTTAAGTCCACTTGTGAACTGAATAGTTACACTAATCGCTGGATTGCTTCACTGTGGCAAGAAAATTTGGTGCTCTAGTTTTTGGGAGGGAGCTGTTTGGGTTTTTTTTGGAAAATGATTAAAGTCTGAATTAAAAATCTGAATGTAAAAACCCACAGTGAGTGAGACATAGAGAGATACTTGAGTATTTGTTCCTTATATTTTGTGTATTTCTATGTCTACACAAATAGGGATTGGAAAGGAAGATTGGCTCCAATGTCTCAAGGGCAATTGCAGCAGCCAGAGCAGAGATGAAGGAGGCAGGGCAGGAGGTGGGAGGAAGAGTCCTGGCTCAGCAGCTTAAGTGAGCCTTTCCAGTTCTTTAGGTCATGAGGTAGACAGTTAGGCTCATAAAAAACAAATTTGCTTCTGGACCAGCCATGTCCCTGCCTCCTTTCTCCTTGTTGAGGTCTGTCTTTCACTTCTGTTGTTCAGGTATCTGGCCAGCACAAGTTCTCCTGGCCGACCCTTTACTATCCTTTTCCACGTACTCCTCTCTTTATCCTAAACTTTTGTCCTGATCTCTCACAGACCTGCTAAGCATCACCAAGCAGCTCCCTTGTTATGGATCCTGGGCTATAGTCACAGAATCGCTGAGGTTGGATGACACCTCTGGAGTTGGCCAGTCCAAACAGGGTTCACTGCAGCAGGTTACTCAGGGCTATGCCCAGCTTGGTTTGAAACTCTCCAAGGATGGAGTCTCCACAACCTCTCTGGGCTATCTCTACCAGTCCTCCGTAGTAAAACCATGATTTTTTACTTATAAGTGCTGTTTCATGTATTTTGGTTTGTGCCCGCTGCCTCTTGTCCTGTCAGTGGGTACCACTGGGAAGAGCCTGGCTCCCTCTTCTTTACTGCCTCTCATCAGACATTTATATACATCCATAAGATCCCTGTAAGCTTTTTCTTCTTCAGGCTAAGCAGAATACAGGAAAACAAACCTGGGATAGTTGTGACTTTGTTTCAGACCCTATGACCACTTGAGGGCCTAAAACCTACTTTGAAAGTTGGAAACGGTTTGAGAGCTTGGAAAAATCCAAAGCTCATAGCAGTGTCTCTCACAGTTATAAATACACAGCTTGCCTTTTACAGGATCATCACAACTGTAAGAATAAGCCCAAATCAAAAGCAGTTCTTTTATTTCTGGAATCTGCTTTCTAAGTTTGCTGCTGCTTGTCCGTCTGTCCAGTCCATGTCTACAGAGGATGTCAGGTATAAGGGTGGATTAAGCTTCCTTTCACAGCTCCAGGGTCTGACAGACTGACCTGGATTCCTCCCACAGGACCAGGAGCCAATATTATGGAGCAGAAACTGTCTTTTAATGTTTACTTCTAGAACTACATTTCCGGAGTACTGGTATTTCTGTTTGCACCACCTCATTCTGAAGCTTTTTTTTTTGGTATATAAGGAATAGAATAATATGTGTTTATGAACTTATCTAAAGACAAGTAAGAAGCCAGAATTTCTGATGTGCTTCACAGACATGCATTTTCAGTTTTCAGTTGTAGATGCATTTTCTGGGCAGTCTCTGTGAATACCAGAATACTGTAAGGTCATGCATACAAAATGTAATCTCAAAAGCTAGGAATGGCACAGGACAAGTAGGAAGATATCTACTATGATATCTAAACAAATATATTCATTTAAGTAGTCAAAGCATTATACAATTATCAATTTATTAACTAGTAAGACAAAATTTCAACGAGAAAAAATTTCAGTGTAAGTGTTGCTAAACTCAATGCATGCAAATGCTGCTCAGTCTGTGAATGATAGTGTGACTTAGTGATAATTTCACCGTGAATGTTGCTTTGCATTTGTTTCCACTGCGGTTTAGCTGGGCAAATCACTTAACCTATGGACCTAGCCTAGATCCTGTGCCTAACACTACAAAAGTGCTCGTTACATCCCCTTCAGATGCGTGATGGGCTTTCTGGAGTCCTTAGTTGACAGCTGCTACAGCACAAGGCTACTAAATCCCTTTGTCCCAGTTTGATTCTAAATAGAGACCCATCTCTTAGTTTCTAGGTAGAGGTTAATTGAGAAGTCACTCCAAAAATATTAGCTATTAAAAACCTCCCGACTGCAGTCAGTGTTTTAGCACTATATGGTCTTCAAAAGAGAGTTCAGAGCCTGAATGACAATAAATAAACCCACGTTCATTCCATTGTACAGTCCACGCACGATTCTGCAACACCTAAAGGCTTTGGTTTGGGAGAAGAGGCAATGTCTATCTGATTTGAAAAAAAAGGTATCTTATTCCCAAATAAAGGAACATTTAACACATTCACTGAGTGCACTGAGGCAGGTGAGAGCTTTGAGAAACGATTCATTGCACTGCTTCCCAAGAACATTGCAAAAACTCCCGTTTACTTAATTGATCAAGGAAAAAATTACTTTTTAGTCACTCATTTTGCTCCTGGGTGGAAAACCAGTAAATACTGAATTACCAGGCTATGAATATGCAATTTGAAATGAACTGCAGCAAATTATGTATGTTGTGGCATTTTTATGGCTGGCCTTCAAGTTGATCTATACAGGGATGGTAAATTAGGCTGCTGTGCCAGCAGCGATGTCCCTGGGACTGTAACTCCTCTTTGGTGAAGAACATGTAGTGCTAGGCTTGAAAGGATGCTTTTTGTTTGGGGTTTGGTTTGGTTTTTTTTCACATTAAGGTGTATCAGCATTCCCCAGGCTTGGACACAAATCCTCTTCAGAGCAGTGAAGTCAGTCACCTCCTGTTTGTGCTCCTGCTTTGTGTTAAGGGTCTTCCTGTCTAAGCATGTGCATTTTCTCAGCTAATCCACTGCTGATGTTCAGCTGAATCATTTCAGGACTCTGCTCTTACTCTTGCTGTGTTGGGTACTGGAAATGTTCACCAGCTTCTCTGGTAAAGCTAGACTTGAATCGTGCATCTTTCTTGTCACGTACTTGCTGTGACATACTTTACTGAATATTGTTATATGAACTAGTGATTGATTAGATTTTAAATATTATCTTGTTTCACTGGTAGATTAACAGGATATTTAAAAAGTACACCTCCTAGGTATCAGGCATCCCATTAATAATATAGCTGGCCTCTTGTACACTTTAATACATGATTATTTATTATAAGCTTGTTGATTACATCTTGAAGCTGAGTATCTGCGAATGGACCGCGTTCTTATGAATGCTGAGATGATGCTGAGTCAGTCACAGTGGCAAATGAAGTCCAAACTAGTGTGCTCCTCAGCTGTCCGCCTAAAGGTCTTAAAAAGAGCACAAAATTCCATCTGCCAGGCTAAATAATCCTTAACCTCTCTGCTGAGGCCCCTGAGGGTCCAGCCAGCGGTGCTGCTCTGTTTGGCATGCAGAGCTATCCAGGTAAGCACAAAACTACCCAGTTCTACCTGTCTTGTGTAATATTCTACAGGTACCCACCTCTGTACGTACAAATGCTGGAGGCTGTAGCTGGCTGTGAAAACAATTCTTGACTGAATCAATTAAACTATTAAAACTAGTAACTAAACTATTTTAAAAATGAGCATGGTGCTGTTCCACCTCGCAGTGTGTGTATGCCATTGAGTAACGCTAGTCCTCTTGGGTTTTATGCTTCTGCTGTGATTTTTAAACTTTACACCCTCTTCTAACTGACAACCTAGGACTCAGTTTATAAAGCAGACATCAAAAGAAAAAATACGGAGTAAAAGAATCAATTATCTAACTAGTTTCTTTTTCACCAACCCAGGAATAAAACCTTTGAAAGAAAAAGAAATCAATAGTCTACACTGATGTAACAGGCAGGAGCTGCACTTCCCGTATGTGTCTCTTCTGAGAGCTCTGTCCTCCGTCCTGTTTGATGTGTCAATGCCGACAGCCCTGAGCTGTTTCCATTCTGCCCTATTTTCCTCACAAACACAAGTCACGAGCAGATACAGGCAGGAGAAATGTTTGCTTTGCATTTCAGGGACTCTGGAGTGGATTCCTGCCCTCCCATGCTCTCCATCTATGCCATCATCTCCTCACATGGGAATTTTCACTGTGGTCAGTGTTATTCCAGCAGAGGAAAGCTGGACAAAAGAGGTGAAATGTCAGGAGAAAAAATACGGTTTGAATCATTAGTTGATGTTTTACTGCTCGGTGCTACCAACCACTCTGATATCTAGTGCCAGATACAGTGGATTGGTGATGTCCTCTGTGTTAACCCTTATCACCACGCTGCCCAAAGCTGGATCTGATCTGAAGTGGATTCCTCATTGACAAAAATCCTGGGAAGCTGCTTCTAGTAAATGAAGAGAATCCTTCCAACCCCACGTGTAAGTGAAATTTCTGTCATCATCTCCTATGATGCTTGCTGAGATTTCATGAGATGCAGATGAGCACTTGAAGATAGCTGAAATTCAAGTGCATGCTTGAGAAGATTATTATTTATAAAAATGAAAGGACTTTTTTTTTTTCCTATGTGCTGCCACTTTGAATGACCCAGAATTATTTACACTGCATTATTGGAAGAATCGCTGTAATCTTAACTGGGGATTGTGTCTCCATCCTTTTCTTCATCTTCCATAATCACTGTTTGCTTTTCTTCTGTAAGCAGCTTAGCGCCTTAAAAACAGAAGGACACAAAAAAAAAAAAAAAAAAAAAAGAAAAGAGATAAAAAAGGAATGGATTTAAAATATTACTTATTTAGAAAATATCAGGGTAAAAATAATTTTTCAGTCCTCACTAATTTCTTGATCCTAACATCATTTTCCAACATCATGGGAGTTACTCCTCATTTATTTTTGGCACATCAGTCTCCTGATACTTAGTGAACTAGAACTGGATCACCGGATATTTGGCTAAAATGATCAGGCCCTCTTACATCCAGCGTATTTCCACTAGCTGTGAAAAGAGACACTGAAGTTTTATCTGGGAACCAGTTCATTAAAGGGGTTTGGGAATCTAAACAAGGGAAAGAGCTTGTGTGATGAAATAAACACCATGATTAATCTTTGTGACTGAGCCAGCTTATGTAAACGTGTGTGTTTTCTGTATGTATATAGCAATATTACTCGGATTTTGCAAATGCAAATGCCAAAAGATACAGATGTTAGAATACCCAATATGAAAACAGATTCAGGTTGTGGATCATACCTTCCACAAATCTCTGCTTCTCCCGGCTTCTCTCTTTCTCTTTCTTAAACCAGTAAGTTCACCCCTTACAGATCTTGAGGCTTTTATATGATACCATGATATCACAATTACTTTAACTGCTCTTTCATTAGAAGTTAAATTGATGGAGAGAAGAGAGAACAATGCATTAGGTAAAAAAAATTCTTGATCCCTATTTTAACAGATCATGATGGTTTTACCCATTCCCAGTAAAAAACAAGTGACCTATAAGGTAATATTTTATGCCCACATTCCTTGGTGTGGACGTTAACATAGTCTAAAAACAGGATGAGGGTTACCATTGTCTCAAGACCAGTGAAATTATCTCCCTAATTTGGTCTCCAACTGTTTGCTCTCAGTCTGTGCTAACCAGCTGAGTTGTTCCATCAAACCGACATGTTTTGCTGCTTTCTGCATTGAAAGCCCTCTCACAGAGGAGGCTTTCAGTCTTGACAAGGTCTGAAAATAGAGCAATACCACACAGGAAGGTTTTCTTCAACTTTGGAGTCTTTTCAAGAGGTGATGAATTAATGAAAATATTAACCTATACTGCCATTTATTTAAGTTAGCTCCTGCCTCGTTTGTATGTGGTTCTTGTGAACTGGATGGTTTCATTTGGACCATGAGAGGTAAGTGAAAGGCATCAACGAAAATTCTTTTGAAACACAAAGGACTTCATTTGTTCAAGCAGCAACCACCATTGTTAGCTGTGAAGAATGATGCCATTTTACAGAGATGGATGTAAATGTTCCCCACCCAGACTTCTATTCATATAGACAGCTTCGGCGACTACAGGCATCTTTTTTTTCCCGTGTTGTCTTTGGGGTTTGGCTTGTGGGTTTTTTAGGGAGAGGTGGGTTTTTTGTTGTTGTTGTTGCTTTTTCCTTCATGGAGAATTTGAGGAATGAGGAAGACATAAATAAAATATGCTTAAAACGTGAAGCTACAATGGATCGTTTGATGAGAGCTGACCTTTTTTTTCTTTGGGTAAACTCTGGAATAAGAGATCAGGAATGTAAGCTAATTAAAGCTTTGCTGTGCTTTATGACCATGTGCACTCTCTTATTTAAATTATGAAGTGATGAGGAAAAGTATGTTTATGTAATTCTGGTGGCTTAGTTATAGAACATAAACTAGCCCTTGTAGAGCAGATGCTAGGGACAGCTGGAAGGGAGCAGCCAAGCAGAGGAGCCCAGCTCTCAGCTGGGCCCACACCAGTAGCGTGCCAGACGCTTACCACAGTCAACAGCAAGATGATGCGTCATTACCAGTGAATCACTTCGGTGACTGATGAACTCCAAAGGTTTCCAGTAGAGTTCAGGATCCAAAGCTCCGAGGAGGACGTAGCCTAGAGCTGCAGGTTATTAATTTTCCAAACCATAGACCACCAGCAAGTTCAAGGCCAACTACATGCCTTTGAAATCAGCCTTTTAATGCAAAAGAATGAAAAGCGGATACAAATGGGGTGTCAAAGCTGGAGTTATTTCTATAACACTGGGGAAGATTTTTCTTTGATATGATGCCATTGATCACTTGTGGAGAAATTGTGCTTTACCAAATGTCGTTTGGAAATTCTGGGCTTAAAGGAGTAAGCAGGAAGTTGGATTTTGGGAACATTTTAAAGTCAGCCTTTCTTTATTTACTGTTTAAGTAAATCAGTTTTCCTCCTTGCCTCCGTTTCCCCAGCTGTGTGTGTGTTATGAAATCCTGGTTTAAGGATTGGTACGTTGTTCTCTTGGTATCTGCCAAGGGATCAGACTAAAGAAAGCACAGTAGAAACACAATGCAGTCATATTTTCCCAACAGAACTTGCAACTACTTGTAATTATTAGCTAGAGACTAGGACCTCAAAGGCCTACAGAGCCATGAAGTTCAAACACAGGCAGAAGTTGGCTGCTAGATGCCACCTAGATCTAAGCCACTCCTCCTGTGTTATAAATTGGAAAACCACAAAGATAACACCAGTTCCAGTTGACTGTGTATGGACAAATCCTTGCAGCTGGATTGGGAGAGTGTTGGAGTGCTCCAGTCACATTTCTTGCACAGGAAAGGGGCAAGAGGTGACATTAAACTGCTGTACTGCTCTTACATCACTCAGAGATTTTCAGCAGGGATGTGATGTTATCTTAAAGGAGCTACATTAACTGGTTTTCCAGGGCGTGTAGGGAGAATGAGGGTTTGAAACTCTGGTTTTACTAGTTATCTCTGATCTGATTAAGAAACCTTAAGCAGCCACATCTCAGGAACCACGTTCCCATATTTACACATGTATTTACATTCTTGCTCAAACCAACACTCCTGAAGAGCTCTCAGAAATACTTCAGTTAATTGAGTATGTTGCTAAGTGGGGATGCCAATAGAGTGTCCCAGAGCTGAGTACAGGCCTTGGATCAGCTTCAAATCATTTACAGTCAAGTGAGAGGGGAAAAAAAGACCATTAGAATTGTCATGATGTTTTGTCTTCTAGTCTAATTCCTTCAGAAAGCCAAGGTGTTGGCTGACCAAAGAGGAGCTGGCCACTGGAGGAAACCTCTGCTCATGGCTCATCTGCACACAAGTGGCACAATGTTATTTGTATTACTTTAGTAGGAATTTGAAGGTTGAATACATTTAGAAGGCTGATCCTTCTAGGGGAGAGTTTTGTGATGCTCAGGCTTACACATTTAAGCTGGCTAAGGACTGATTTCCTTAGTCTGCCTCTGCAGACAATGGGTAGCCATGGATTCCTCCAGACAGCAATGCTCAGATCCTTGCTTAGCTGCCCCCTTTCTGTACCTGCATTTCCCATTTGGATTGGGTGTTTCTTTGGATTCTACTTCTCACTTGGATCACGTACCATCCAGTAGATGATACACTGATCTTCATCACTTTGTATGGTCTGTTTGACTTGCTTTTATTTGCCATAGAAAATCTCTCTGGCCACCCAAGAAGGAGAGGGACCATCCTAGAGTGCTTATAACCAGCTGGTCAACATGGAGAGAGATAACACAGCTGTCATCTTTAGCTACATTTACAACAAAGCTATTTGTGTGGACAGCTGCCTAAAAAGATAATCTAGTAATTAAGCTCTGTTACTACAAACAATTACATGGAGGTTTTTTTTTGAATTGGCATCTGGAAGTGGTGTTTGGGAGGGATCTGAAAGGGAAATGTTAGAAACGGGGACAGTCCTCATTAGCAGGTCACAAGGGATACATGCGGCACTGAGCGTGCTGCTTACTACACCAATGCTACTAAGAGGGAAACAGGCCTGTCCATATTTATTTAGTGCACGTAGCCCAGCCAGGGCTTCTTAGGGCTCCCAGTCTATAATTCAGGTTCTATTTAGCACAGCAGTTCCTCAAGAACTCAGTTTGTTTGTGCTCTGTCTGCTACCTGATGGGATAACCCTGAAAGTAAACAAGTAGTAAATATTGGACCAGCCCTCAACCACGAGTCACTTTTTCATAGCAAGTCATGGAGCCACCGTGATGAATTTCAACCAGCAGTATGCTGTATGTTGGTATGTATCTCGAAAAGAAAATAGGTGTCGTTAGAGTAGGGAGGGAGTGACATTCAGGCATTCAAATACATGGGCTCCTTTGCCCCCGATACAGGCACGTTCCTCTCTCCCCTCTCCTCTTTCCTCTTTCCTCTTTCCTCTTTCTTTTGAGGTTTTCGATGAGCAAATCACTTGGGGATTATAACATGTTTCTATTACCATATAACTTGTGTTAGCTTCTTTTTGCTTTGAAAATTATTCTTCTTGGGAGGCAAGACCTGAAGAATGTTGGAATGATTCGTATTTGTCTCTCAAGTGCCTACTTGAGCTATTTAAAGCTAGGGTAGACACGAGAAGTGATAAGTGACAGGATGCTAATCCAACCAGAGTGATGTTGAGACAGACCAAGGAAATAATTCACACTTGCTGCATCCCCTTAGCTAGCCATTACACTTAAACCAAGCAGGAGTCAAGCCGCTCAGCTTCACCGTCACACATTTTGTCTGATTTCTATCAAACATATCTCGCTTTCAGAGTCTCCTTCTCTGCGTATACCCAGAAGCACAGAGGACATACAGCATCTTCAAAGGTGCTCCAAAAAGGCCAAAGGCAGCTTTTATTGGGAGTGCTTTTGAATTGACCAAAATAATGTCTCATGTCTCCTCCAAGGTCCACCAGAAGGGTAGGCTATAAGTATAATACACAGGACTAATATTTATTACAAACGGTTTGATAAATTTTGCCTCTGCTTCTGTTTCTGTATCGATCCCTACAAGACTGTGATTTTTTCCCACCTAATTTATTTGTCATATGGAATTCCAGGTGATTTGCTGGGTAATTTCCTCCAGCAATTATATGAGCAGTTCATTATCAGTGCTCTATATTAAGTGTTTCAAAGTAGAGCATTTGCAGCTGGGCTCAGAAGTTGTATGATAGGTTTAATTTCCCCCAGCAAATGATTGGACCAGGTTTCCAGTGACTCATTCACAGCAGCTCTGGTGCCTCAAGCCATTGGGTTGCTTGAGTTCAATGAGCAAATGAAAAATGTATTTTCCTTAGGGAGATCAATATGCAAGGCACTAGTATCCACTGTGCTTGCTACCATGACCCTGCAGACTTCGTCATGCTCCCCTCTGCTTTTGGGAACCTCATAGTGATTAAATGAAAAAAAATCCTTACATGTTTAAGCCAGTAATGAAGGCTCAGATTCATGAAGAAAGGAGATACCTACAAATTCAGGTGCCTCTTTGGATTGATGAAGCCATTTGTACACTTTATCATTATTAGGTGTACAGGAAACTCTATTCAAAGTGTACCTGAAATTCAGGTGTTTGATGTACTAAGCTGTTGCTTAGTCACTCATGGCCAACGTATCTATCTCAGGACCTCTTCATTTAGTGTGTCTCACTCCTCAGTAGTGCCAGACCAGAGCAAAACTGATTCATAACAGAGGGTTCCTAAGGGAACAGTGTTTTCCAGATTTGGAAGTAGTTTTGGATCTGGGGTTTGTTTGGGGTTTGGGGGGGGGGATCCTTGCACTGGATCCTGCATCCCTAGGTAGCACTAGTGATTAACGTTTACACGGTGCTTTATGTCTTCAAAGACCTTCAGAAATTGAGGCTCTCCTGTGACAGAGGAATGTGGGAAGTGCAGTAAACTAAGGGTCCTAGGACCAAAACATGGCTGACTGACTTCATATGGTCACCAAGCAAATCAGCTGCTGCGCTGCGTGTTATGCCAGAACAGAACTGTCTTTAGGGAGCCACAACTACTGTTATATACTTTGACCAAATAGGTCAAGTTCGGCGTGATCTACTAAGTACATGAGGCAGAGCAAACACCTCCCAAGCATATCTCTGACACTAGCCACTTTTTGCTTCTGTTTGGAGCACTTTTGCCTAAGTGTCTTACCTATTATCAAGGGCGGGATGTGTATTGCAGGCGTATCTTTTCTCCTGGGCTTTTTCTGCTCCACGTCGGTGATCTGAGTGCCTGCACCCCCTCTCTCCCTCTGTGGCTTCTCTGTGATTCCGTACCTTTTCAGGAGGCTATCAGAAAAGTCTGAAAGTATGCCTGCAGGCAAGAAAACAAGAAAATGCCACTTCAGCCTTCTTCACATGGAAGAAATTTGCACCTGTGGAACCTTCCCAACAACTACTCTGAAGTAAGGCTGCATGAGTGCATGATCTGCGCTGCATGGTGTATCTCCTCTTCAGGTTTTACAATGGTATACACTTCCTCCATGTCAGTTATATCTAATAGGCTATAGACAGCAATACTGTCCATCAGGCCAGTGGCTTCTGGTTGTACTTAACAGGCTAAACTGCAGCCCATCAGAAATCATGGTAAAGATGGGTGCAATCTTCTGTTCCAGAAGCTTAGACATCTTAGCAAAGCAGCTTAATCCTATGGATGCTCAAGCCTCTGCTCAGGAGCAATGTGACCACACAGAAATGGCCTATTTGAACTAGTGAAATAATGTTTTCTTTATCATAGGGCTACAGCAGGCACAAAACAGAACCCTCCAGGCTCTGAGCCACTCTCCTCTAAGAGAGAATTACCAAGAGAAAGATACAAGGGAGAGCTGAAGAGAGTCAAGTTCAATATCTGGATTGCAAGTACTGGAAAATCCCAGCTGCTTGTTTGTGACTTGTTGTGGGTACACAGGGGACCATGAACATAGTTACTGGCTAACTCCTCTGTGTGTGTGCAACATGGGAAGAGGAACTCAGAGCAGTTGATAGAAGAGCACAGCTCTCTCCCCAGAGAGCACAACAAGGGGTGCTTGTTAGCAGAGAGAAGTGACAAACATTTATTCCCACTGCTGATCTTGGAAGATTGCCAGGTTTCAGTGGCAGTCTCCTGCTCATTCTTCCTTTCCCCAGGTTGGTGGCGTTTGGCTCTTGAACTTCAGTGCTCTGTAGAAGTGCAGCAGCAAGGAACATCCTACAAGGAGCCCCTTTGTTGCTGCAGTGGTTTCTGGAAACACCCACCCTTCGCCAGAGTCCCCATAAGCACAAGAGCCCAAGTTTCCCTGAGAAGCAACATGCAGCTGGCTTGAGTCCTTCTCTGCTCTCCTCCCAGCCTCATCCCTCTCCAGCCTGAGCACTGGATAGAAGTTTCACATGAAAGTGCAAGGGCTGAACTGGATTATTTTTTGGTTTAGACTAGCTCAAATGAGGACATCTAGCATGGCTCAGCAGCTAGAGACAAATACACGCCACTTATCACATAAAAGCAGCAAGACTATCAGCTCCAAGAGAGCATGATTTCCAGAGCAGACATACACCCACCTTGGTATTTCCAGACCCTGTGAGAAAGCCCTTTATCTAACATGGAATGTCTCTGAGAAAGTCAGCTTCTCTGCTTGCCTGCCTTCCCAGGTGTACATGGCGTGGAACTGTGGTCTTGCCCACATCCAGGGGGACATAAGCGAGTGAGGGGTCTTTGGACCTTTGCCTGTATTCAAACCCCTCAAGAAGAATTGGGATTTCAAAGTTGAGAGTTGTATTGCTCACCTGTTAGAGGTGGTGGGGTGTGCAAAGCTGGTGTATCTTTTCTCCGTGGCTTTTTTTGTTCCTGTTCAGTGTTTTGGGAGGCCGGGATGGTTTTACCTTTTCTTGGTTTCTTCTTGAGGTCACAGCTCTTAATCAGCTGCTCTGAAAGATCTTCTGCAGGGAGGGGGGAAAAAAAAAATATTAACAGAAATTGAAACGGAGGGGAAATAATAAACCAGATGGCGAAAAGAAAAGCTTTAATAATACTGCTTTCATCCAAGTAAATTAAAATGCCTGTGGAGAAACATATCTTAAATAGAAAGTCAGCTCAAGAGGCCTCTGTGCCATACTACGTAGGAGTCAAGTGACCTAGGTGGTCCTTCTTCGTTGTAGGTGGTAGACATAAAGGAGAGGGAGAGAGTTGTGGGCAGTAGAGGGAAGGATGCACCATAATATGCAGAGGTCCCCTGGCCATCCCTCTTTCCTCCCGCAATAACGGAGCAGGCTGTGTCCTCAAGAGTTACAAGGCCACTTTTGTGAAGGAAAGATTTATGTGTATGGGGTCAGCTCGAGGTATTGGTAAACCGAGCCAGTATATTGTTCCCTTTAAGAGCTGGCTTTATTTCCAGAGCCACTGAGCAGTTGCTATTCATTTTTCATTCACATAACTTTACACTGGATTTTTTATTTTCCCATAAAACAAGCCTTGATTCAGATGGTCAGCATGGTTTTTCTGCAAGTACCTGCAATTCTGCATGCTTATGCAAGCCAAAATTATTGAAGATAGCCTGCCATTAGTATCATCACTCAAACCAATGCTTTGATTTCTTAAATGCTGCTTGTTTGGCTTCATCTGGGTCCCCCCCAACTCCTACCCAACCCCTGACTGCAGACTTGGGTGGATGGGACTTTGTTCCAGGCTCTCTCACACTATTTGAGGCAGCTGTATGTCTGCAAGCCTGAGGGTAGACATGGGGAGGACGACCTCAAAAAGTGAAGTCCCTGGAAGATGTGGAGTCTTTTTCTGTCCCTCACAGGCTTCCTGCATGGTCCTAATGAGCTCATTTAACCTCCCACTGCCTCACTCTCATGACTGTAGAATGGGACTTGATCTGTACTTCTTTAAATAAGTAATTTTAATGGAAATTTTATGGTGTTTGGTACACCAGCAGTTGCAAAAGTGGTGCCTTTGGCTAGACACGCAGTGTGGCAGAGGCAGAACTGGGATACCTTCCTTGCACGCCAGATAAACAAAGTTTTATGAAATTGTGCTCGCCGCTGGCGAGACCCTTTTTTTGACAAGCAAGTGAAATTGCATTTGCGTTTCATTATTGCTGTCGCAAGGGTAACACCGAGCAAAGAGATTTTTGTTTCTGCGTTGCTACATCTTCATGACAATTTTGCAAGGCAGGAGTGAAGTAATAGCATTTGAAGCAGAGATAGAGGCCATGAATATGCAAAAAGCACATCTATCAGGTGTGGAGCCTGGTATTTAGGAGTGTGGTGGAGCAAAGATGCCTCTGGTACTCTCAGTAGAAAAGGTATGTGTGAAATAGGTTCAGGAGAAGAGACAGATTGACAATGAAGAAGAAAAACTACTTAGGAAGCCCTCCCAGTGGAGGCAAAGAGGGTGTTTAAAATCTTTTACTGATATTGTACCTGCAAAATGCATTCGGGGAAGGCTCAGCTATATCCTAACTTTCAGTTTATTGTGGTATAAATGAAGAAACTGCTCTACTTTTTGTACTGGGGAAAAGAACAATGACTCTTTTTCCTTTCTCCTCTTTAATTAACTTTGCCCTAGAGCTTCAGCTAATATTTTGATGCAGAAAAAATGTTCTTTGCCTTTCCATCTGTCACCAGAAGTGTCAGCAGAAGGCGTAATCTATCAGGTTTCATGAGGGCTCAGTTGTGTTGCTGGAGGGGAAAAATGGACACTGGACAGGACCTAATGATGTGAAGATAACACCCCTCTAATTACTGCAATGACATCATCTAATAACACTTACCTAAATGGTTACAGTGTGAATCTCGCTTGTCCAGTCTGTCTTCTGGGATATCAAGTGGCTGAACACATTCTGTTGACATCATTGAAATGGGCTTTTCTCCCGCTTTGAGGCTACTATACAAAAAAAGAGATGATGATAAAAAGAAGCAGCAGTGTGACATAAAACAGACATATTGGTGTTAGGTATCCACTTGCTGGCCAGATCATGAGAAGTTCTTGTCTTCCAGCTGCTCTCTGTCATGCGTTCTGCTGGCCCGGTTTTGCTCATGTGTGCTCAGAGATGCATTTATTCGCAGCCTTGGTTAAACACACAATATCTCACTTTTCCACCTACCCTGCTGTAAGCAACCTATGGTAGCACGCTGGTTCTGCAGAAGAATACTGACTTTGATCATACAGAAGGTGCTATCGCATACACAAAGTCAATGCTAGGAAACAGGGTGTTTTGCTCTGGTTTTCTTCTACATTTTTTTTCTCACCTGTAAACTAAGGATCATATTTAGTGTTTTTCGTACAGTTTAATTACGAATGCTGTTGAGTTAATCTTACAAGTCCAGCTCCTCTAAGAGAGCTCGGATACCCCTGAAGACCCAGTGGCCAGTGCTCACAGACCCCAAAGCCAGCATGAAGTAGACTTACTCATCACCTTGGTAAGAGCATGGGACCCAGTTTCACAAAGCTCTTCAAGCGCTCGTGCTCTGCAGGTCTTCCTGGATTGCTCTTTTGGCTGATTTATCCCCCTTTAATCACAACTGTAGGGGGTTCTGGAGCCCAGCCTCCTACCTGAGCTCCCCCAGCATCCCACAAGCTGAGATTTGATCCTAGGCTCACTCACTCTGAGGGTGCCAGAGATGCCATCACAGGAAGAAGGATATCAGTCCATTTTATACTGCTGATAATTTCTACAGTTGCTTAGCAGAAACCTATAGGAATGACAGAGCAATGATAATGGAAAAAAATCCTTCAACCTGAAGGTGCCATCTGGGTATCTCCCTTCAGCCAGCAACAGCTATGGTAGCCTCTTACAACCTCTGTTCTCCTTTTTGGGGGAATAAGAGCGGTCTCTGTCTTCACTGTAGAGAAGATGAAGGCAAGAAGGAAGAGAAAAAAACAGAGAGCACGAGTAGTAGAAGAAAGCCAGGAGGAATTTGGATAAAACAGGGAAGGCGAAGTGGAGAAGAAAAGGTAAATAAAAGAGAAAGGTGAAAGAAAAGGCTGTCACAGAAAACCAAAGAAAGGGAGAATGGGAAAATAGGAGACTGTACTGGGGGAGTTGTTAGGTTTTTTCTTGCTGGAGGTAAGAAATTGCCTATATTATTTCTCTGTCAATTGCAGTGGTTGTTTGTTAACACAAAACAGAACGGTAGGGGAATTAACCTCATTTCTATGACTAAACTTGCAGCTATATAAAGAACAAATAATCCTCTAGCAAAATCCAGTCACATAAATATTTACAAACAAAATAAGAAAGGTCACACTCATAATCATGCACTGAGCTAATTCTTCAGGGCATGGAAAAACATGTCCTGAACTCCAGTGACTTCAAAGTAACAGGGGCAACACTGGTGGCTGTTAATAAAGGCCAGGAACGTTGACTCATAATGTACATATGGGATTAACTCCCATACCCTTCAACATTTAAAATTCATAAAAAATTGTAAAATTCTACAAATTCTTAAATAAACTGAGCCAGGGCTGAATTAGGGGTTTGACCTCCAGCTCTTCACTGCAGAACTATCCCAGTCAAGCCTTGCATCTGTACCACATCTGATTATATTGCCTGGAGACTTCGTTTGCATTTACAGAAAAAATAATCTTCCTTCTTGGGCAGACTGTGCATAAAGAAATCTTTGAGTGCACCTTAGCATGCTATGGTTGCTCTATTTATGCAGTATATGAATAAGTTATAGCTATGACTTAAAATGAAGCAGACACAACTTTCTTTAAAAGAAAATCTTATTATCTGGCCATATGAAGGCTCACGCTGCATTTTGTGATTTTAGGGAGGATGTTTTTTTTCTTCCATGGGGTTTGATCAGGGCATGCTGGCTAAATTTTATGATTGTAGGGAAAATGTTCTTTTCTGAAGAATACTCTGTTTAGAAAATGTTCAATAAAATAATTTCAGACAATATGGATACTTTTAAAACTGGTCACAAGGCAAAAAAAGCTGAGGATAGAGAGTAAAGTTTGAATGTAAATTAGTAGTAAATATTATACTGACTGGAAATGCCTTATAAAATACGACTAACTTTGGTTTGATTTCACTAAGTTGTTTGAGTTATTTCACCTAATAAAAATTAAGCTTTGGAAAGACACTCAATGTAGCATTGGTATATGCAGATTATGAGAGATTTCCTTGATTATTTTTTCTTAATACAGTAGTTTGAAAAATAATATTCTAAAATAAATCTCTTTGATCTGTCTTCCCATTCTCATAGTGACAGATGCCAAGCCCTTGGCACCTTCAGTGCAATAAACACACCTTTACAGCCTAACTTCTGACCTCCCCCTTTTTTTTTGCTTTTTAAAGTTTGCCCTGCAGCCAACACTGCCTTGCTTACAAAAGTTTTTCCACGCCGCACATTGTGACAAAATGTTAAAAAAAGAAAGATTACCAAAATATAGCGTGACTTTGGGTATCTTGGGTGTATATACATTGTACACGACATGTGAAGCTGTGCGTGCTGTTACATCCCATCACTTCACGTTACTCACAGCGCTCTCAGTCAAAGGAGAGGTGATGTATGTGAGCATCGTAATGGTGCTTTCCCAAACCACTGAAATCAATCCCTGCCACTAAAGAAACAGATTCCCCAGTAACGTGTCACGCTGTAAGGAAGACTGCCATGGGGACTGTATGAAGTCATGAATATGCCTTGATGAACGGAAGGACATTCTCAGATTTTCACGTGTTAAGTGCAGGTCTTTTCCCAGCAGCCTTCTTTCTAGCAGGGCTTGTGTTCTCTTTCCGTGGTCAATCACCATGGTGGGTAATGTTTGATAGTTAGGTGATGGACTAAGGTATTTTTTTTCTTGCACTCTGTTATATCTCTTGACATAATGATCCACATTCATCCTGTGTATAATGGTTACAGTGGAGCTTTAAATCACACTCAGGAGGAGACACTTCCTGAAATGCGTATAGATTTTTCCATATGAATTAGGATTCAATAGTCATTTAGCCTGAGACTTCGGTACAATGCAGCCGGGCTGTACCACCTCCTGCAGAGATATGTGCCTCAAGGAGTCACCTTGAGTCTCTTCTGGGAAAAGATAGAGCTGATAGAGACACCTTAAATGCTTCTCTAAAAGTTGAGACAAGTTCTAGCTTTGCCTACACAGTTTTGCATTAGCTTCTCGTAAAAAAAAAAAATAAAATTCTGCGTTCAATAGGATTTGCTCTACTTATAAAAGCACTTTTATAAAAGTACTTGTTACTTATAGAAAGGCTGAGTGTTGGGATGTTCAGCCTGGAGGAGAGAAGGCTCCAGGGAGATCTTGTTGCAGCGTTTCTACACTTAAAGGTGGCCTCTCAGAAAGATGAGGACAGCCTTTGCAGCAGGGCCTGTTGTGACAGGACAAGGGGGAATGTTTTTAAACTAAAAGAGGGGAGATTCAGGCTACCAGGCAAAGTAATACTAGGGAAAGTTAAATCTCCATTTCTTGTCTCCTCTTGGGATTTGAATGGTTGTAGGTGCTATGCAGCTACATGGAAATTAGGTGCTTGTGGATGTTTGTATCCACTCAAGGCACAATGCAGTTCTCAAATGAGCATCCGTAGGTGATCATTCTTACTTGTGAGATGGAAAAATGAGTTTCTGATCTCATTTCTTATCAGAGTTTATAACGGCTAAGTGGGCTTCATGTCAATAGTCCTCTCCCTTGTACATTAAGGGCATGACTTGTTAAACCTGCATGGCATTTCCTTGTATATAGAATATTTAGAATTTATGAACTGACCCTTTTTAAGGTCTCCACAAATTGTGCTTCTGAGGACTTCAGGAGGCCATGTGGTGTTGTCCACAACTATGTGTTTTTGTTGTTGTTGTTTTTCTGGTTTAGTTTGGTTTTTCTGCTGTTGTTTGGTTTTTTTGTTCAGGGGAATCTTTGATTCCACAACTGACAAAATCTCCAAGAAAAAACATGTGCTACTCTGCAGAACAAGCGAAACCATTGGCAGATTGGCATGTTGATAAGCCTGATAAATAAAAGTACTCTTGAAAACATCCTTGTTGGGTAGAAGCAGGCCGTTTGAATTTAATAAGTATTTATTTTGGTAGGTTGGTAATAATGTCATCACAGAAGCCTGTATGACACTATGTACCTATCTTCTCCTGGGCCTGGAGCACTTTGTAAGAACATATTTTTGCCATATACTGAGAGGAGAGTTCAAGAGCAGAAGCAGATGCAACTGGGGCCCTGAGGTGGGTTAGCACCACAGTTGGGAATGGTGACAAGGAAGAATATCTTACAGTGTGTTGTCCCATGCAGACACGAGGCAGAGGTTGGACTGCAGCAGCTATGGTCCAGCCTGCACTGAGGGCAGCGCTTCTCTGCCCTGCCCAAAGAGCTGCTCGGGCGTCAGGGCTTGCCCTCTAAGACTGGCGTATCTCCTGCCACCATACACACACTTAGGGTCTCCTGACAGGTTTTGATTATTAAATTATTTTTAATTGCTTTGTCCTTCTCAGTCAGGTTGCAATGGGCACGTAGACTCATAGAATCATCTGGGTTGGAGAAGACCTTTAAGATCATCCAGTCCAACCATAACCCTGCTCTACCAAGTCCGCTGCTAAATGATGTCCACATGCACCACATCTAATAGCTTTTAAATGCATCTAGGGATGGTGATTCAACCACTCCCCTGGGCAGCCTGTTCCAGTACCTGACAACCCTTTCAGTGAAAAACTTTTTCCTAATGCCCATGAGCAGGAGGGACAGGCAGGCTCCCAGCATCCTTATCTGCTCTTCCCTTCCCACCTATGTGGGAGGCAAAGAGAGACCTGTAGTGTGTCCTCTGCAGGGTCCTATAGTGTGAGTCAGCCCCTTATTTGCACAAAGACATTTACAGGTACATATAGAAGGAAAAAGATACTATGATCTGGGTGTAGTCATGTTCCACCCACCTTCCCAACACAGAGCTGATCTCCCATACCCTGGTCCTACCCTAGCCCTGTTAGAGCTGCTTCCTGTGCAAACCTTGTGAATAAAGCAAAAGGCAGCCAGCCTACAGCAGTCAGAGCAGAAAACAGATGCCCTAAAAGTAGAAAGTCTGGGTGTTCCTGCTGTGAATTCCAAACTTTTCATTACAGTTTTACTCCATGTTTAACATTACTCTGTTGGAGTGATGTCTTCCTGAGCACAGAAGGCAGCCTCATGCTACTGCACAGCATTTCTTCTTCAGTTATTTGGGCACTAGGCTGCTCTCCCCAGGCTTTCTTGACAGATTCCTATATTGCTAAAGCATATTTAGAACTTCCTAGGAAATGCTTCGGTATTTGAAAGCCTGACCCAGGCGCCTCCCTCCACCCAAAACTTTTGCAACTAATGGTTGCACGGATGCAGAAATCCCACAGAATTGTCTGGGAGCAATTGCATCTCACAGACAGCACACTTCTGGGGGCTAGTACAAACCCCTGGTTGGGCTGTGCACTGACTCGCATTACCTCCCCATAACTTGTAAAAATAATAATAATAATAATAGCAAATTGATGGGGAAAAAATAAAAAGTAACATGCATTTGCACAGGTTCTGGTCACAAACTTTTTGTCTTTGGAGAGAATAAAAATTACAAAGTCTTCCTTGTTTCCCTGAGGTGCAAACTAACCCTTGCACATGCCAACATTTTGTAGTGGGCACTGATACCAAATCTTACTCTGCTGGCTTCTATTACCTGCTTGTGAACTGTCCCAGGAGTGAAAGTTGGTTGAAGCAGTAATTTCTAAAGCACTCTCCTCCCCATGCCCCCATCCATGCAGTCCAGCCTCAGAGCAGTCACACCCCAACTTTCCTTGTGTGGGACCATCCCTGGCTTGCTCACTGCAGAGTGAGGGGTGAGACCCTGGGCTTTCCCGCTATTCCCCATGGGTGATAAGGACAATTTCATGGAATAAAATAGTAGAATAGAATGACAGAATCATAGATTTGCCTTGCTGCTGGTGGCTGCTAGAGGAAAAAAAAAAAAAAGAGGAGAGAGGGAAAAAAAAAAAAAAGAAAATAAAAAGAGCAAAGCAAGAAACCACCCAGGCAGGAGGGAAGTGTGTGGATGAAGTACTTACGAAGCGGTGCGGTTTGGTGTTGGGGCTCGCTGGAGCGGGACCTTTCTGAGCTGGGGCCGCAGCTGATGCTCCCGCCAGCCTTATCTAGGGAGCCGTCGCTATGGCAACGCTGCGTCCTCCCGGGGGCTGGGGAAGAGCATCACCGCTCCCCTGCCCCACCAGCGGCTTGGAATCGCCTTCTCTTCCTCTTCCACGAGTTGGTTGAGGCCGAAGGAGAGGCGAACGGGATGGGGAGACCAGCAGAGCCTCAAGGCAAAGACATCTCTCCTGCCGGATGACCAAGGGGCACAGATGCTGCTGCTCCCTGAGAAGCAGGAGAGGATGTGAAAGCTGTGGAACAGTGAGACCAAAGGCGAGCTGGAGGTGCAGCCGCTGTGTCAAGAGAAGCAAAGAAAATGGCAAGGGGAGGGAGCAAAGCTGATGCTGTCTGGGACCCAGGGGAGAGCTGAGGATAAAAGTGGAGCAAGGAGGCAGGGCACGTGGCTACGAGCAGCATCATAAGCACTAAAAGTGATGGCCACGGTCTCCAGCACTGAGGGCTGGCGATGACTGCGGTGTTTGTGTATGTATCTGGCCACAACTAGTTATACAAGCATGGTATTTATGGGACCAGGCAGGGAGCCTTCTGTGGCTGCCAGTTGTTTGCCAGTGGAGACCAGTCTCGCCTATTTTAGCCCATGCCTTTGGATGGAGCTGTTATTTCAACCAAAGGAAAGATACACAAACATGCCTGACATTGGAAATGCTCTGGAAGGAACACTGTACTCGGTGGTGGGACTGTGAACTGCCCCTCTCTTGGTATTCATTTGCAACAAAAAGCCCTTTGTCTATACCCTTTTATTAAAATACCTTTAAAAATTGTGACTTCTCACAGTCGTGGCTATTTCCTCCTTCTCTTTCCCCCCCCACTCAGCGACTGCAATTCCACAGCACCAGGGTAAACTGCATACTTTAAATTAGTCAAGGTTTCTTTCATAAATAATATATTATAGAGAAGGCGTGAAGGGGCAAAGGGTAATTGCCAGCCCTGCGAACTGTGCAGCACCCTCGAACACTGCATGTGCGGTTCTGCAAAGTGCCAAGCACGGTAAATGCTCTAAAGGCACCGCTGAGGATAACTGTGAGCTCTTCCCAACCATGTCTGGGAGAGACGAGAGTATTCATTACC
Organism: Coracias cyanogaster; assembly: GCA_033124195.1. Classification (NCBI taxonomy): domain Eukaryota; kingdom Metazoa; phylum Chordata; class Aves; order Coraciiformes; family Coraciidae; genus Coracias; species Coracias cyanogaster. Next base: position 1,437 of record JAVSBS010027998.1, on the reverse strand, counting down.
TTGCAGAGTGTAAGTCATGTGTCTTTAGGTGTTTCAGAGACCCATTTGTGAAAGAAAGCTCATAAATGCTCTAATTTCTCCTGAAAAAAAACAGAGCGTAGGCTCCTAAGTAAAGTACACTGAGAATTTTTGGGCAAGATTAAGATTTCTAACTGAAAAGAAAAAAAACCCAAACCCAGTACTCCTCCAAACCACACAACCCCCAACATGCTCATAAAAAAATTAGTTTTATGAGTTGCTCACGTCCACATAACTTTGATTTTATTTTCAACATTGTCAAGACCTTTTTGTTGCTGTGAGTTTTAAAAAAACCCCCACCACCTCCGTTTTTACACTGAAATGCCTTTTACTTAGAAACTCAAATTAGTTCATATTTTCCTATGAACTCAGAAAAATCAGAATGCTATCACTAAAAAAACGGGCTTCCAAAATTGAACACAATTTGGAAATATATTTTGAAATTCAGCTCAAGATTGTTTTTTTTCATTTTTCATTGTCCTGATTGGAAAAGTCAGCCAGTCATTTATAGGACGGGGAAAATTCCCTGAGGATGAGAAAATCATTTCCTCCTCTAGCCACCAGCTCCCAGGGATGCTTTGGGAATATTCCAGGATGGCTTTACTCACGCGGCAAGTGGTCTACCACACTCAGCAAGATCACACATCTGACCCTGGGCACCTCTGATCCTTGTCAGGTACTGTGTGATGCCACAGAGCATTTTGCTGTAGCAGCAGGTTTATCCCAGACTTTCCAGAGGGGCTGCCACATTACCAGTGTGATGGAGGATTTACTCCCGAATCCAATCTTTTAAACGTATACAGTTGTTGTCCTGCGTGTAAGAGGGTTGGGACTCCTGCCAGATTTCTAATCCTTCCTGCCCAGTTCTTTCACAAACACAGCCTGGAAAATAGTCTTGAGTCTGTAATAAATCTGCACTTTAACCTCTTCCCTCGTACACGAGTATTCCCATCAGCACTTGGGGAACTACTCATGTAATTAAAGATAAGCACATGTCTAAAAGTTTCCACACTAGTGCTTTAGAAGACAAGCGATGCGGCTTTGACAGATGGGAAAGGAAGAGACGATCTAATAGAAACCAGATAAATACACAAACATACACACACACACACACACATATATATGCATACACAGAGATATGTACATACATGGGTAGATATATTTATTTATAACTATTACCTACCTATGCATTTCTTATCTTTATATTTGTTTCTGGCTTGGTTTGTAAGTCGAGGGTCAAACATTCAGGTGTCCAAAGAGCTGTGAGAATTTGGCCTTCATGGAATAGTTTGGGTTGGAAGGAGACCTTTAAAGGCCATCTAGTCCAACCCCCTGCAGTGAGCAGGAACATCTGCAACTAGAGCAGGTTGCTCAGAGCCCCGGCCAACCTCACCTGCAATGGTGCCAGGGATGGGGCAG
>JAVSBS010027997.1:0-26421 GCA_033124195.1 Coracias cyanogaster | reverse complement strand
AATGCCTCTGAGCTACCTTAAATCATCACCTCAGATTTATGCAGCACAACAAAGAATTGAATTACATTCTTGCACATATTTCCAGAGCATTAGTGTCTTGATTAATGCAAAGAAAGTTGTTCAGAAATGGAGAAGGATTTCACAATGAAGAAGGCTATTCTCTTTTGTACCTTTATCCAATGATCTTACCAAGAGATGTCAAAATAGCTTATAAGAAAAATTGAGCATAATTATTTCCTATTTCATACTTGTGCAAACTGAACTATGAAGAAAAGGAAGTTTCTTGCCTATTGTCACCCCCTGTCAGAACTAACCAGTAAACCTGCTGCCAGAACGAATTTCATAGTGCGATGACATGCCACATTTATTTGAATTAATTATTTATTTTAAGGAAAAGTTTTTTAAAACATAGTCTGTAATTCTTGTGGGCATTGAAGGCCACCTCTGAGAACCAGATCTTATCTCTGGTGACTATAGGGAATGTATTCTGGCAATTCACTCAACCAGATGCTGACTGATATTTCACACTTCTAGTATTCAAAGCATGATTTTCACAGCTAATTTCAAGAAGGAAATGAACATTTAGCTATAAATGAAATTGCTAACTGTTTCTCATTTACAAATTTACAATTGTTTCACTACTTAAGTTCTAAGACCTGCCTCCCTTCTATCAGGCACTCTCACTTTTAAAATACATATAACACTCCATGTGATAAAGCAAAATGCAGACTCTTCAGAAACACCAGGGTAAAGAAATAAATAATAAAGCCATTACTCTTTATTAGATACTGGCCTATACTTACTTTCAGATTCCCTTCAAATTCTCTCTTCACCTTTTATTGTTTCAATTCTTTAATATAATTGGATTCACAGGGATTTGTTTAGAATTATTTCTATGAAGAATTTCCAGATACAATATGAGCAAATTAAATTATTTTAGTCTTTGCAAGTAAAGAGCTGACCCCTGATTTCCATGCATGCCTTAATTGCTTGCTCTCATGTACATGGCCTTCTCATTTCAGTACCTTGTTTATGACACTGATATGTAATGTTCTTTCTTTTAAAATAGCACACTGAATTCAACTTTTACCATAAAAAAAGGAATGTTCCCAGCAATACCCAACACCTTTGCAACAGCAGCAAGTGTCCTGCTGTTCTTGTATGTCCAGGTGCCCCTCTTCTGCAACAGTCACAATGATAGAAAGTTTTACTTGGTCTTAGGGGATTGTGTTGGATGCACAGGTAAATAATTTGGGTTCCCTTATTTTTAGACAACAGAACATAACAGTTTAGAGAAATCTGTACTCACTAGCAGAAATACTAGAAAGAATCTCCCAGCCATACTAATGTCACAGCTTCCCATTTCTTGTCACTGCCAGCAATAGTTTAGCTGAACATTTATGTTCCAAAACAGTCACACAAAACTTCTCCCTTTCTATTACTTAGCTTTGTGCATTTCTTCACCAGAAGAGCTGTATGTACTGCTTGTCACAAAAGAACATTTGAATTGTCAGCATCAGCGAACAATCACAGGAAAGTTACTGTAGATGTTCTACGCACGAAATAAAACTAGGTAACTTTTCATCTCCTATTCAGTGTCTCTTTCCATTTTGAATATTGTTCAACAATAAAAAGCAGTGGAAAGCATCAAAATTTGCCTAGTTATTAGTATTGTTTTCTATTCATGAACTGTTCATTGAGACAAATACAATTCCCTCTTTTAAGGTAATAATTTAAGTGCATATAAATTTTTTGCATGTATTTGCCAAGCCTACCATTCTAAAAATGGGTACACATGGTTTTCTGTCTTGATCGTATCTTATTCATAATTGTAAAGGAAGGAGGCAGGTCAAAGTTCTGGTTGTTGATAAGGGGGAGGAAATATTCTGGAGTGAAGACTCACCTATCAGTGTTTTAAAACATAAAAATATAGTTTTAAAAACTTTTCCTTTTCAGTCCCTTGGAGTGATGCAAAGTTTATGCAATCATCCATTGAAGAAAAAACAAATGATAACATTTAAAGCCACTGAACCACCAATTATTATTCAGGTTAATGTACTCATTTGAAGGCTTAAAACTGATTTCTACAAAACTTATAGAAAACACAAAACCATAAGCAACATACAGGTTAAAAATTTACAAAGACATTTTTTAAAGTCCAAACAGATATGAGATTTCTCATCACTTAATCAGAATTCCTCATTAAAAAAAAAAAAAGGATTTATCTTTATAATACCTCTGCAAGTTTATACAAAATGTCCTTCATCATATGAAAAGTGATTCCAAATCCCCAAATCACAAAGAGGTGACCTGAATAAAACTATGGGGGCAACATTTCCACAGCACTCATCTTGTAATCCTTTCTTCATTTAAACCCCAAGTACTGCATATAACATTTTGCCTGCAGCCAGTTTAGTCCTCAAGTCTGCTTTCAGATTTTTAGAAGGAATTATCTTTCCTTCTCATTTACAAGCCCAGAAACACAGATGGCTCTACTGAAAGAACTGATCTCAGTATAAAACTAGATAATCCTGCACATGATATGGGATGATATTAAGCTCAACCTGAGCCAGCAATAGAATCATAGAATCATTTAGTGCGTGAGTACAGCCCAGAAAGCCAATCATATCCTGGGCACACACAAGTGTGGCCAGGGGGTCAAGGAAGATGACTCTGCCCTTCTACTCTGCTCTCATGAGACCTCACCTGGAGTACTGCATCCAGCTCCAGGGCCATAAACCTGTTGGAGTGGGTCCAGAAGAGGGCCACAAAGATGATCAGTGGGCTGGAACACCTCTCCTGTGAGGTCAGGCTGAGAGAGGTGGGATTGTTTAGCCTGGAGAATTCTCCGGGTAGACCAATATTGCATCCTTCCAGCATCTGAAGGGGGCCTACAAGAAAGTTGGGGAGGGTCTTTTTACGAGGACTTGGAGTGACAGGCAAGGGGTCATGGCTTCAAACTGGAAGAGGGGAGATTTATGTTAGAAATTAGGAAGAAGTTCTTCACTACGAGGATGGTGAGTCATGGGAACAGGTTGTCCAGGGATGTTATAGATAGCCTAACACTGGATGTGTTCATGAGTAGGTTGGATGGGGCTTTAAGCAACCTGGTCTAGTGGGATGTGTCCCTGCCCATGGTAGGGGGAGTTGGAACTAGATGATCTTTAATGTCCCTTCCAACTCAAAGCACTCTATGAATCTATCATGACCTAAGGCATAATAAGTAGAAGTAGAGTGAACAAAAAATGTAACTGTCAGAGTAACAAATTCCAATGAGCATAATTTTCCACAATCAAATACCAAACCAGAACCTGTATCACCAAAAGGATGACCTCTGACAAATTTCAGACTTTTTTTTTAAAGTTAAAGTGTGTCTCTGAATGTGAAGGTCCTTGAAGAAAATATACTTCATTACAATTAAAATAATTTAAGAATGTGGATTTTTCCTCACTCTCATCTTTATATATATTTAGTTCTCAGAAACAAAATATATGGTAGCCTTAGTTCAAGTGATAGCATTTGGGGAAATAAAGATTTGCAAGGGTGCAAAACCTAGAACTTCTAAAGGAAATTTGTGAAAACCCTAGGGAAACACCTCTAGCTCTTTTAGTAACATCTTATGTTACTAGCTACATTTTTAATTTTGCACATCCAATCTTCTGACACCTATAACCATTCACTTCAGTCTGTCACAAACTATTCTGTGCAAACACATATGTGACCCCTAGTTGTGAAGGGCACAGTCAAATCTCTCTAATATCTTCTGGCAAGAAAGTGCTTGAGGCACCAGGGAGCATTTTATCATGTCTATCACTGTGTCAAAATAATTACCCATGAAACTAATTTTAGCAGTCTACAGCAATCAGACCCATATACAAGTGAGTATCTTAAAGAGGAGAAAAAAAAAGACAGAGCAAAAGCATATATTCAGACCACATGCCACCTCTGGCGTATCTCCTGGGAAACATATGTCCTAGAGTGGGATATGATTTAGGCCTTTATTGTTTTAAATATTTTCCCCCCTTTCACATTAGGTTTATAGCCTTGAAAAGAGGTTTTTCAGAAGGTCTTAAGATGTGGTCCCCTCTCTAATGAGAAAAACCCTACCAAAACCAAGACCCATTTGGGACATGACAGTGTGAGGGAGCTGCATGGCAGCTTGCCTTCAGAAAAGGACTACATGACCATTTTACTGTCACAGTCCTTTATTTCCCCTTCTTTTATTCTCTTCCTTTCTACCAACAGTATTTAAACAGCTCTGTTATATGTTAAAGATGGCATATATTTTTTCTTTTTTAGGCAACTATACGGTAATTCTTTAAAAAGTGAGTAATGAGCTTAGAGAGAGTGCATTGCATACTGAACATGCACAAGGAAGAGACATTCAAAAGTGCAGAGGAGATACAAGGCAGAGAATGAGTGGCTGGCAAGCAGTGAGCCTGCAGCACAGATGAAAGTCTGGAAATTAAAGTGCAGCACATGGTAGGAAGACCAGGCCCTATGGTGACAATGGGGAGGAGCTTTCCTTGGAGACATAGATGAGACTGCACATTGTGCAGCAGCTGGAAAGCCTTGGCTACCACGAGTGTTCAAGCACAACTACATAGTGATAGAGGAAGTGTTATTTAACAATAATTTATTATTTACGCACTCTTAGCTAGTCATTTTGAGTCCCATTTCTAGAAAGTTGCCTACTGGTGTTTCTGTTCAAAACCAAAAACCCTGGATTTTTACTTCAAAAGCTTTTCTAGTCTTTTAAGCTGTCTAGGCTTACAAAACTGTCTAAACAGACCAAACTCAAAGTTTTGACCAACCCAGTGTCCCATGTCATCAGAATTTTCTCATAAGACTGGTGAAGACTGGGTACAATTTCTTCCTTTCTCTGAAAATATCTTCCCTCTTGAAAAACACCCTTCCATTCTTGGGAGCTTCCCATGTCAGTCCCACTTTTATCCATCCAGGTTTGTAAAAGAACAGACTAAATACTGCAGAACAGACCAGAGCAAGAAAGAGCATGAGTTTCTAACACGCTTACAGGGCTTTCACAAGGTAAAATGAAAATTGAGGACAGAAATTTCTTTTTGGAAAAACCATTTCAGCATTTAATATTTAATAGCTGTAATATTAAAATGAAGGAAAAAAAAAAGAGAAAAGCAAGAAAAAATCTTGTTGCAGAAAATGAAATTGCTGTCTGACTCAGAAGATTCCATTCCTTCACTTCCAACACTTCCCAATGCTGCAAGATACTGAAACCAATATTACCTTCCTTTAATCTTACTTTCACTTAAATAGCTAAATATTCATATGTTTTGGAAATGGAGGGGGGGGGGGGGGGAAGGCAGGAGAAGCAAACATAGAGGTAACATATGGATATCATTTCCTTTGGTCCACCAGTAGATGCTAACAGAGTATCTCCCTTCCTCTTACGAGTTACCAGCATCATCAGCTGACTTTCTGAACAGGAACGTTTAACAGAAATTCACAGATTTTGAGGGGGATTGTAAAGAAAACACGCTATAAAGATTTTTACCAAAGAAACAATTAGAAGAAAAGTTAAAGCACTACTAGATGTAGTGTTTGCAGCTGTCAGTCCATTCAGAATATAGGCCTTTGATGTTTGTAGTAAAAGCTTAGTCCTTGTCCCTGACATTCTCTTGGCGTTGCTTAAGGACCAAATGGATGCCAATTGCTATATTCAGTAAAACTGTCACCCATGGAGATCTGCTGATGCTGTGCTGGGTTCTAGCCTTACTCGCCATCTCTTCTTATATAGTAGAAAAGAAAATACCTTTCTCATCTTTCTCTGGTTTGGTTTTTTTGTTTTTTTAAATGCAGCTATGGTCCTGTGTTAAGTATACTGATGTAATTACTTTTTCTGATCTCTCTTGGAAAGTACAGAGAGGCCACAGTGGAAGGAACAGATGTTAGCTTACACAGCGCCTATAAAAGCTTTTCAGTCTGTCAGCTGACTTACACATATACAGTAAGTCAGGGCTTGCTCTGAAGAAATTTGCAGAAACTCGAAATGTTTTTGGACTTAAAAAAAAAAAAGCACTTCCACATACCACTATATTATGTAGGCAGTACTGAGAAGTCACTGAAACTTTTTGTAGTTATGTAAAGTTAGAAATTCAGTCCAGATAAGACTAATTAAACACCTGGTGTCAATACATAACTATTTTGAGAAAAGTGGTGGAGCCAATCATCACTCCTTAAATGAAGTTTAATATTGAATTATTTAAATGAGCATATACTTGAGAGACTGCATACACTGGGGATTCTCATTTCAGCCTCCATCTTCCATATACAAAAGAACAAAATAAACACATCTGTGGTCTACTAGTTACGATGCATTTTTCTCACAAGAAGCATTAATGAAGTTAGTCTTCTTGGAAGCTGACAGTAGCTGAGGCTGTTCTGCTTCCCTGGAGTTAACATTTTGAATCTTCAACTCACAAAGAAAACTGACAGTATGACGCCCATTTCACAATAGCCCATTGCTATTGTGAAACACAACTTTCCCAAGCCTGTTCACACACTATTCCTTGTGAACCAGCTGTCAACGGGCTGCATTTAACACAGTGTACTCTCTTTAAAAGGCTCAAAATTGAGGGCAAGCAAATGAGTGGTTGACAGCTACACAGATTTGCAATTTGTGGCCAACAGAGCATTTACTTCTGTATCTAATTATAGAATGGAATAACCAAATTCTCGGTTTTATCAGTGAATCATTAGCAGAGCCTAACACACATGCTCCAGTATTACCGAAATTAAATATCAAGCCACAGAACTGAAGATAGATGTAACATTTTCCTCTTAATATATTCTTGCTATAGGTATTGCTGCTGTCATTGCCTTGTAATAATATGTAGAGAATGAAGAAAAGATTGAGACATGTTTTTTCCCTTCTAATATAATTAACAGAAAGTGCAAACATGCAAGATTGACTATTTCAGCCAATTGATTTCTTGTTTTGTCACTTAAGCCACAGGCACTTGACTAGATGAAATTTTTGTTTGGTTTTGTTGGGCATTGTTTTGTTTTCCCCACTCTTCATTTGGACACAATGTTATTATTTACAACTAAGAAATGCAAAATTTAGAAGGCAAAATATGTAATCAATATCCTATTAAGAGGATTTGAAGACACAGGAAATTCATTTTGTGACTGTACAGAAGAGCAAGCTTATCAAAGACATTCAAAATGATCTAATCTATAAACAAGCCATTCATAACAGATTTATCTGTAATATTCTGTCAAACCACCTTCCCCAAAAAAGAGCTCTTTTACCAAAAATCCTTTGTATTTCAGAAAACTTATTCAAGTAACATTTTAAAGTACTTTACATTTAGAGTACTTTTAAATAAATAAATAAGCTATATCTAACAACATTTTCAAAAACATGCATGTACACTGAACTGGGTAACACATGCATTTCAGCATGAGACCTTCTGTATACTCTTTGGACAGTTACCTTGCCTCTGTGTTTTGATTCACTGTTTTGGCAATTGCCCAGCCCAGCACAAAGAACACCACCATTACCAGGGGACAGATGCATAAGCAGGTACAGATTTTATTATCTATCCCCATGGGGCACAGAAATGACACCACATGGCTGGCAACAGAAGAGAGAAACCCACTCACCACGGGTGATAGAACAAAAGGAAAAGTGAACTTAACTACAAACTCAATAATGGAAGGGAAAAGGAACCAGGCAATGACCTCAACAATCAAGGGGGAGACCAACCATACCCCAAATATCACCATAGTCACGCACAAACCACCCCGGCAAATACCAGAGAGGTGCACCAGCAGTATACGATACATCCCACAAAGGTACATGGCCAAACTACAACAGACACCAATAGGACAAGCAATCAAATCCATTACCAGTACTACCTGTGTCCTGTCCAATATACTCGTTCTGTCCCACCATTGCTGGGGAATCCTGGTTGCAGCAAGCAGTCAGGGGGGCCTTGGGGGAAAACCCTGAGTGGTGCATCCACCCTCAGGTCAGCTTCTCCCAGGTTCGCTACAAGCAGGACCAGCTTTTATACTGTTGGATAAACAATTCAGGTTGCATAGGCAACCCTCAAAAATAACTTCAAAAGTAGGACACCTGCTATTTTTCCACCTTATTGGGTTCTGTCCCATTGGCCAAGCCTGGGAAGAAACTCAAAGAGGGTAGGAGGCACCTCTATCTGCTTTGGTTTGTCTCTCAGGATAGCTGAGTGTCCATTCCCACAGCTAATTTCCCAGCAGAGAAAAATCCTCTGCTGGTTTCAGCCATACTATCCGGTTGTGACATTCATCCATATGTCAGCTTTAATTTAGGGCCTATTGCTCAGGCCCTAGCACTTCACTCACCACCCATTGGATGACTAATGTTAGATGATAGTGGAGGTATTTAAAAGATGTGTAGATGTGGCACTTAAGGACATCTTTTAGTGGTGGACTTGGCAGTGTTAGGTCTATGGTTGGACTCAACGGTCTTAAGTGTCTTTACCAATGTAAATGATTCTATGATTCTATAGCTTGGTGGTAAAGATCTCTGAAGGATTAATAACTCAGAATTTAAAAACTTTCATGCTTTGCAAATAATTAGGATCATATGATTTTTACTTCCCTATTACAAGGACTGAGTTTTTCCATTATTTTAATGCTTGAAACATGCAGATCAATTTATAAAAGCCCATGCATGTTTCCAGAAGTCACATCATATCTTAGAAAAGCCACTCCTTGGTGGGTTACATCCCTTCCTGTTCGCATTTGCAACGTGTCCTTAGAAAAAGGCAGTGCTTACATTGAGAAGTAACGGTGTGAAAGTACTGTAATTACATTTAGACATTTCTTTCCAATCCTATGTAACGCTCTTTGCCCTCCAGCTCTCTCCCTTCCCTACCTGCTCTTTGTTCACTTCAGCACCCTATGGCTAACTTCCCCTCCTGACCGCATCCTGTTGTTCTCATCTTAGTCTGGATTTATTTGTTGAGTGTGTTGTGGGGTTTTTTTCTAGTCTGTTCTCTTAATTCCTTTCCTGCTCCTTCAAAGGCAGCTAATACTCGGTCATTTTTCTTGCCTTTTACAGCTCCCTGGACCCTTTCTTCAGTGCAACTGAACTGCCCTGGGGAGAGGGCTGCAGGTGCTGGCACCTGCTGCTAGCAAACACTCCACAGGTCATTAGAGATTCACAGGCAGTAGCTTGACCACCAATAAGCCATTACTACAGTCCATACTATTTGTTGTCTATTGAAAATAATCCCATGAAAAGAAATTTGAGCCTTTTTTTTTTTTTAAAGGCAAGTAGTGATCTAGGTGTATGCTATTTAAAACTAATATAAAGTCTGCTACGTCACACAGATAAGTGGCTTTCTGTGTAGATGTGGTGCCTAGGGACATGGTTTAGCAGTGGACTTGGTAAAGTAGGGTTATGGTTGGACTGAATGATCGTAAAAGTATTTTCCAACCTAAATGATTCTATGATTCTATGATGCTACGATTAGCTGATCTCTACGTTTTTAGACTTCTAAGAAAGTTTTCTTTTCTGTATACTCACGTATTGGTGCAGGTGCCCAGGTCCTGTCAGCAGGACGGCCCCTGTGCGGAGCGGCTAGGGCTGCCCCATGCCGGACACAGTCGGTTCCAGCAGCCCCAGCATAGGGCACCGCAGAGCCCCTCGGCCACGGGCGGGTGGGCGCCTCGGGGAAAGCCTGGGGGAGAAAGGGCAAAACACTGCCCGGCAGCCAGGGCTGAGGGACACGGGGTGAGCAACAGCCCTGCGAGCCCCAAGGGGAGAGCTGGAGGAGGGCAGGAGATATTGCTGTGTAACAGGTTTTAAGAGTAATATTTCTACCCTGTCTAATCCCCATTTCATATTCTTAATTCCCCATTCATTGCTGTCCATAATGATAAAGGGAATTAGTGTTTCCTGATTAATTTTGAGCAGTGAAGAAATGCGCTTCAGTTTGGGGTAAAACTGGATAATTCATTAGTCACACTGTTGAAAATTCCAAGTCTATTATACCCCTTAAGCTATTTTCCCCAGAGAAATGTCAATCCTCCTAATTTGTAATGCCTGTAGCCAAAATTATTAATATTCTCTGTAGTAATGTATAACATGTTGAGTTTGTTTCTTTATTTGTTTGCTTTGTAAGGCATTGCTAACTGTGTAGCAGAGGATATTTGCGTTTTTTAGAATGATAAACTTTTCTTCTAAAAATCTTTTAAAATCTGCATTCATAAGTTCAATGTGGAGGTAAATTTCTTAACCCCCACACAGTCAAATTGTAACCGTTAAACACTAATTACAACTAAAATCTTAGATAGGATAACTGGATCTAGTTTCAAGTTTCAGTTCTATTTTCTCAGTTTTTATTGTAAGCAGTCTACCGTATTTAGTTTAATCCCTTGGAGACAATTCAGGCATTAAGAATTTCTCTGTATTATGGAATATATATTATTATTTTGATATGCTCACCTAACTTAATAAAATAACAAGTAAAAACCATTATTTGTAGTTTCAACTGGTTTGTAGCAAAACAAAGTCAGATTCCTAAGCAGACTCATATTAATGGATCCATAATGGTTGCTTTTTGGATTTAAAGAATTAAAACAATACTATAGTATTGATTATAATGTATAGTAAGACACAGAAAATTAATCTAATGAGGTTGCATTATTATTGTTGTTCTTATCACTATTATTGTTGTTGTTATTATTACTATTACTATTATTATAAGACCTAAAAATAAATGTGACTTTGTTTGCTTTTCAACATGTAGGGAGTGATAAGGTCTCCCCTCAGCCTCTTTTTCTCCACCATTTGTAACTCCAGTTCCCTCAGCCACTCCCTATAAGACTCATTCTATAGACCCTTCACCAGCTTTGTTGCTCTTCTTTGGACGTGCTTCAGCACCTCAGTGTCTTTCTTGTAGTGAGTTTAGATCAACTGGTGGAAGTATATAGCAAAATCTTTCCACAAAATCAGTAGATGCTCAAGATTTTCAGGGGAAAAAACAGTCAAACACCACCAATTTGATTCATGTACTTTTCAAATCTGCATTCCTTTATCAAAATTAGCATCACATACATGCAAATTTTAAATTTAGTATATCCTTTTGAGGACCACATAAAAATTACAAGATTCAGATAAGTTTTAACATGAGCAACCCTCCATAGTCAGTGCATGTGCACTGATGCACAGATATCTTTATGTAATTTACAGTGATAGAATAAATAAGTTCATTGTTACAATGTAAATAATTTAAAGAAAGATTTGCTACAAATTAAGATTATGAAAAGTCATAACGAGATCAAGACAGTATGAATAAGTAATACAGGCAGCATGAGAAATTAGTAGGAAGCTCTTCCTCCCAGTAATCCCAGCTGTGAAAGGAATTCACAGGAAATGGAATAAAATACTAATTGGAATCAGATCGTCAGCTTACCCTGGATCAATGTTTCATTTTGACATACAGAAACATTTTAACACTTGTTACCATATTAATAATATCACTAGAAAACTAACAAAGGGAACTTTCCAACCAACACTTTCTAAGAAATATTTTTGTGGGAAAAGGCCTCTCAAGGATGATCACAAATATGGATTTATTGCCACAATCAAAGCCAGAGAAGTTCTGCAAATTCTCCTTGTGACTAGCCAGCAGAAGTATTTCCAACACTTTTACCCTTGTAACCTATTTTTCTGACAGTATTGTTTCAGTAACACTGCATTGCCAGGTCTAGGCCTGGATGCCTGGATGCCCACCTTTGGTGTTTAGATGGGATATACGTAAATGGATCATGACTAGTATTGCAAAAACCCAAAACATGTTAGCATGTAAGAACCACTCCAGATAAAAATGCCCTCTTGAAACATATCTGTTCATTCATGTACATTCCAAATCATAGAAAATTATCAAAATGATCACTTGAACTCATCTCCCAAAACTGCTTGCCTGAAAACTTGTGCAGTATGACTACAAATCCATTTTCTGAGCTCTCTAGCATCAGATTCATGCCTGCTGAGCTAGCTGACCACACAGTTATTTTATATTGAATTTCTGCAATACCACAAAAAGGAAAAGAAGAACAATGGTGAAGTAATATTGAACTCTACCATAATAATACTGAACTCTACCAAGAGCAAGCATATACTTAGCTTGATGTGTAAAACAATTAGGAATCAGGAACCTGGAGCTGGTATGTGATAATTTCTTCCATGTCAGTCATGCCTTATGTATACCTTATGCTTTTCTGGTGCCCTACCTCAAAAAGAATATAACAGAATTGAAAAGGATCAGAGAAGGACAATGAGAAAAATTTAAAAAGTGATAAATGGACTAGGATTCTTCAGCCTGGGAAACAGACGGCTGAGGATGGCTATTGATTTGCTTGGACTGTTCATTCCACCATTCATTGTCCTGCACAATACAGGAATGTAACAAAATGAGATGATTCTTAACATGTCATTAAACTGTGGAGCTCCTTGCCATGGGATGCTGTACATGGCAAAAATGAATGTGGGTTCATGGCGGGCTAAAGAACATCGTGACAGAGAAATTGACTGAGGCATGTCAAATTAAAAGATATTCTTTATGGCTTAGGATGTTTCTCCAACAAATGTTGGAGGCTGGAAGAAGATTTTCAATAAAAATCACTACATTTGCCCTGTTCTAATATTCTTTCTTAAGTATCTGCTGTTGGCAACTGCTATCGATTACATTAGACCTTTGGTCTGACCGATGTCACCATTCTTATCCTTTTGCAAGCCTATCGAAAGTAAGGTTGTGATGCCATTGATAACAAAGCATACAACTAAATACTTACATTAACAGCTTATGGCAAGGGTAGCAACATTCAGGTAGATGTGCCTGGACTAGGACAGGGGACTATTGTCAGTGACAAAAACATCACAAGAGATTAACCTGCACAGTTCCAGCTATGTGCTAAATGGCCTGGATAACAGCAGTTGGTAAAATGGGAATGTGTGCCAAGTTTGTAGTTGAGTGGACCATCCAAAAATAGGAGGGTATTTTCTTCAAACTTAGTGGCACTAAAAGGGAAGAAACCAACAAACATTAGTTAGATTAAACAGTAACCAGGGTCATATCAAAAGCCTTTTGAGACAAAGAAAGACTCAAGTATAAAAGGAGCATAAAAAGTTACAATGGTGGAGACAAAGGAGAGGGTAACAGAGCATGAAAATCTGTTTTGACACTGACGGAAGTCACCTTGCTGGCATTTGTCCATGTCTGATGGACTTGTTTCTTGTAGGAGGCATGAGCGTGCCAGAAAGCAGGAGAGCAACCCACACCTTGGCTGTATGTGTGTCACCTTGTGGAGTGCTCTTTTATTGTACATGTGCATTGGTGGGCTGTGGGAGGTGGTGTGAGGAGCTAGAGTGTGCGCTTTTGACCCACACATCCTCTAAGAGGGGGTGGGTGTGCATGTAATCATCTGTGGGTTCACAGAACTCTTAAGGATTAGTTAGAGAAGGTTTAGAAATTTGTAGGTATAGGCAAGCATTTTATAGGTGTCTAGGACAGCGGTTAATCTGTTGCAATTGTGATACTGGCCATTAATACATAGTTCACTGACTACCAATTAATTATGTGGCAATAAACCTCTTCAGTCCTTATTCAATTTAAACTATATGAATTGAACAGTTTCCCCCTGTGAAATCACCCGCTTCATTGCTGCACTCCTCAAAAATAAGCTGTGTGAGATCATAAAGAGAGATAATGTAACAATATTATGAGATGAAATCAGTTCCCTTTCTGATACAGAAGCAAGTTATAAGCACTTGGGATCCTATGTTCAAAAGAATGAAAAACATGAATGGGTGAACCTTTCTCATGCACAGATGAGATAACCCTTTGTAGATTTTAAGGAAATATTCATTGCATAGACAGCACCAGTGTTCTCAGGGTAGTGCGTGGGTATAAAGATCCCTCCCAGTCCAGATGGCTGTATCAAAAAGAGTATCCACTGCATTTAAAGAGATAATGTGGCGAACATTGCTGACAATAATCTTCCTCTGCTTAGAGCATTTATACACTTCACAGGAATCACAAGTTTAATCTTGTGGAAGGCATATGATCAAACTGCAGTCTTAACTGTAGCAAACATGCTTTAATATTTAGGTTAGTCCAAGAAAATCTAAGAAGTAAGCCATTTTTAAGAACGCATTTTTGTTGTGCCTGTTCAGCCATCATCATTTGATGGTGCCATCAGTTGCCTGATCACACAGGCCAACACTGAACTCACCAACAGCCCCTCACAAGTCTTCTTTCAGACACTCCTGCCATAAGTTCCTGTGGGCCCAGCTCCTCCGCTGCCCACTGTGGTGCCAGCATCACCTGCCGGACACAATAGACAGAGATGGCTCCTGCAGCAGCCCTTCACATTGAAGGACACCACTGAGAGAGCTCAGCAAGAGGTAACCAGCTCCAACAGAAGCCACACTCAACAGGAAGCTCCTCCAACTGCTCTGCTCCTGGTTGATACAATGCTGGCCTCGCCCACACCCCAGCCATGACCACCTGGGTGAGGGCAGAGCCACAGAAACACAGATGGGCCAGGTTCCTCCTCTGGAACATGAAGCCAATAGGAAAACCAAAACATTCTGCTAGATCGTGACTCATTCACAGGTCAACTCCAACTTGGGGTCCACAACTCAGTCCTCAGCACTTCAATTTTCAAAATTCAGACAAGACAATACCAATGTCATTTCATATATACAGACAGGTACAAATCTACTAGTGAGGAGGTAGGAGATGAATGGAAAAACTCATATCCTTACTGAAAGCCAATACAGCATATAGCCTTGTCACAGAGGAGGGAGAGAGATAACACACGAACACATTCATGACTACCTGCACAGCACTGCACACCATAACAAAAAATGTGGAAACAAATAATCTTTTTTCTAAGGGCACCTTTACACCAATACCTTTTACTCATAGCACAATATTGAATACTAGACACCTGAGGTTTTCTACATAGTCTCCTGAATAGTTCTAATGTGATGGGATCACAACAGCTAAGACTAGTATTCTGATGCTGTGATTCTGTCCTTCAGATTTCTGCAGCTGCAGATTGCATTTATATTTTCAGACTGCCTCTTTGGATTTTATCGCATAAACCTACCATATTTTGAACTTAATATCTCATACAATCAACACCTGGAATTTAAGTCTCCCACAGGATTTAACTCTAATTTAAATGCCTTTCATAGCAACACAGGCCTTACAAAAACCACAACTGTTTATTATACAATGTGAGAATTAAACAAAGAATATGAAATACTTACCCCTAATTAAAAAAAAAAGTGGAAAATCCAGAAGAATGACCAAACACTGAACAGTCTTTTCTCTTTCCTGTTGGACACAGTTTTATTGTAGCAGACATTAATTTTCACTTGTAAGTTCTCTACACAATTACTTATGAGTTTGGTAAGTTATTTGGTGGGACTTATTTACTCCATTTATACAGTCAATCAGTAAGACTAATTCTTCAACAATATATTGCAGTTTACATGGCAAATATTAATCAGTAGAATTCTACTCTGGTGAACATCTATTGTAAGTTTGATTATGATGCCCATTAGTATGCGAGAATCTCTGCATGAATTTTATCTCTTTAGCGTAATTTAACTATTAACCATATATCAAATCATATAATAATAGAAAACGCTTATTAAATAAGAAAATATCTACTTGGCATCATAATTACAATTTAGATATTGTTCAGTTTAGCTGTACTTCTGTACTGCAGATCAGTTTCTGAATAAAGAAAAAGCACTAGAATCAACATTCTTCTCTCTTTTTTTTTCGCCAAAGATCCTGCCAAATATCAGTTGTTTATTAAAATTTAAAATAAGCAGATTAGTTTGTTAAAATGTGCTATTGCTTTTTAAGTCTTTACCATTTAATTCACAACTGAAAAGGAAGTGATAAGCCTCTCAAGGCTTAGTTAAAATGGACAGCTTAGCTCTGCCATTCTTTCTCACTGGTTATATATTACTCTGACAGTAACCATACTAATTTCAGTGGAAGTAATCAGAAAAGTTGCAAGGAGTTAGCATGAGTAACACGAGCAGAATCACCGGCTTTTGTTGGAGATGTAACATTTGTAACAGAGAACATCCTGGTATCCAGATCTTCTCAGTTCTTTAAATATTCTGTGAAATATTCCACTGAAATATTCTATGAAATATTCCACTGAAATATTCTTTGAATATTCTGCTTTGCAAAATACTTTGAATTTTCCCATTATAATTCCTGATGGAAGGCATCTCAAAAAGGCTTTACTTCAACCTCTTACTCAAAGGAGGTCAGGTCTGATCGTATTATAAACGGCTTTCATTAACCAGGGCTTGAAAACCTTCACAGCAAGAGACAGCACAACCCTGCTGGACAACCTCTCTCTGGTCAATAGTTGACTCTGCTAGTGGTGAAAAGTTTCTCCTTACTTCCAGTCAGATCTTACTGTGTTTAATGTCTCCCATCCTCCCATGATACACTGTTACAAAGTGCCTGGCTCTGTCTTCTCAAGAGCCCTTTGTATGCCCTGGCACACTGCAGTTAGGTCCCCTTAAAGTTACCTCTTCTTCAGGCCAAACAAGCCCTAGTCCCTCAGCCTTTTCATATAGGGCACATGACCCAGTCCCTGGCCACCCTAGAGGCCTAGGATGATTAGAGAGTATCAATGTTAGGGAACAGGTCACAGAACTGTTAATGTCTTTCCTGTATTCAGAGGCTTCAAATTGGATATGACAAGCTAGGTGTGCTGGGTATAAGGGGATAATCCCTCCTCTGACGTCCTGGCTGTGCCCTTGTGAATACCTCCCAGGGCACTGTTGGCTGTCTCTGCAGCCACAGCACACAGTGTGTATCTACCAAAGCCCTCATTTCCTTTCCCACAGCACTGACTGCAGCCAGGCAGGCACAAGCCTGTACAGCTCCACAAGGTGCTTTCTGCCTTCAGCAAGACTTGGCCTTTGTCACTGTTGAACTTATTGAAATTCCTCTTGGTTCACTCCTCAAGCCTGTACAGGTCCTTAAGAATGGCAGCATAATTTCATTCCTTTACTGGATATAGTCTTTAAGCAACCAGTCAAACAGCTGCCAAAAAAATCATACTTCTCTGCATGTCTTGTAACCAGAATTCTCTGTCATGAAAGCGCAGCAAGACAACAAATGCTATTAAGTCAATTGAGAGTGCAACTCACTATAAACCAGCAGAAGCAGCATAGGTTTTACTGTATTCAGGCATCTTTCTGGTCTCTGTCATACATATTCTTAGGTTATAGTTGTATTAAGCAGTAGCAGAAAGTGAAAAGCAACATCAGCTCTCTCCTGGGGTTTTATAGTAGTCTGCAGAAATGCTAGTTATTAGCATAGACACCATATCGGACATTATCTGGAGCATTTTCTAGTA
This sequence comes from Coracias cyanogaster, assembly GCA_033124195.1. Taxonomy (NCBI): domain Eukaryota; kingdom Metazoa; phylum Chordata; class Aves; order Coraciiformes; family Coraciidae; genus Coracias; species Coracias cyanogaster. Next base: position 8,979 of record JAVSBS010027997.1, on the reverse strand, counting down.
CCTAGCACTTCCACATGGAGTGTTAAATATATCTCATATACTCACTCTGTGGAAGCTGGCCAGTGCATCTAACAGAATCTGTGGGTGCTTAGTTTTTGTCACTGTGAAAAAAACCTGTGCATAAGTAACATTAGAGAATGACTCACTTAAGATCTTCCACACATTCTATTTTTAAGTTTTGGAAAGTACTAACCAAGAAATCACTAAAAGGAGGGATAAGAAGAAGATACAATCAAATATGCTTTCTCTTACCCAATGATGAACTATTTAAGAATATTTTATTTCAAAGATATTTAGGCAAAATTTTAAAATGTAATATGAGCATTGAGCTACTCAGATTGTATGAAGTACTCTTCTCATATGTACATGTATATGTGTAAATAGATATGTATATATCCGCAATCACTTCCTCACCTACCAGTTTTCCTTTACATATAAACACAAAAGCCCTCTACTTGCTCTGTTTTAAAATAGGTAAGAGTACTATAACATTCACTTTTGAAAGATAATTTTATGGAGTACCAATGACTAGCCTTCTTTACTGATATTTACTGAGGTTTTTAAAGTTTAAAAAAACCACACTCATTATCTTGAAATTATTTTGGTTTCACCAAATCCATTTAGAGATGTTCATATTTTTGCCAAAAATGTGAAAATTTTGGTTTATGCTTTTGAGAAAAACTTTATTCAACATGCCAGCCAAAATTGCAAATGCAGAGAAACAACAAGAGCAAACTGACAAGAGCATGAGTTTAATTTCTTTTCAGCAATATTGTAATAGCATTAAAATAAACAGCTTCTCACTGTTAGGCAGTAAATTTAGCACTTGAAGTATGACAGATGTTTGTGGTCCAAAAAGCAAGGCCAAAATTAAAAAGCAGTTTTCAAACATTGGATGCAAACAAACTTGCTTATAGACTGCAGCAGCAAATAGATTTTGGATGACCAGCTGGATGATGAGTAGGATTCCCTAACGCTCCTGCCTTGAGAACTGTTCTTAACAGTTAAGCCTGTTTGCTTTTATTGTTTTTGACAAGCATAACAGTCTGGTAACAGGTGTGAGAATCTGCTTAGAAGGAGAGAAAAGGAGAATAAAGATGCCACAAAAATCTGGCAGGCTGAAGAGAATAATCTTCATCATTATTTTGCTCACATTTCTGTAGGCACCAGATATTAATCTAAAAACAAAGCAATACCTTTTACATAAAAATAATGCTTGTTTTGCAGTTTCAGACAAGGTGATCTGTGACCAAATGTTGACTGGATTTATGACCATCCACCGTGCCACAGTGAGGCAGTTTTCAGGATTAATATCATTTTAAGAAAAAAAAATAATCTGTGGAGTTTTGTTCTTTTGACCTTTCAACTGCCAATGCTACAAACACCACTTAGTGTTGACATAAAGCTTTGCAACAGCACAAACTTAAAAAAAATAAGAACAAAACCAATGACCAACGAAGACAGAAGAATGACCTGGCAGCTGAGATCACCAGGAAGCAAATTGGTAGCAAAGAGGAAATGCAGTCACCCCCAGTTAAGTCCGCTGTTTTCAGAGTTACTAGATTGCTAGAAGAGCAATCTATAGGTCTCTGATTTTTTAAGTCTGTCTAATACTAGATCCTGTACTGCTAAATCATTATGTAAATTATACTTGTGTCAGAGGTTAAAAGACAACTACTGTTGATATCTTAGTGATAGCCCAGGTGATACAGACAGTCCTAACCATTACTGATCCCATCCAGTGAAATAAAGGTATGTTGAATCTTAAGTGAAAAGATGTACCTTAAAGGTTAGGAGTTGTCACCTAGGATTTTGGTTAGGGGATGAAAGGTTGCATGGTGCTAGTTAAAGGGTTTTGTTTCAACCTGTTCTGTGTTCATGCCCAACTTATGTACAAACTCTATTTTCCAACAGGAAAATATATGTTATGCTAGAAATGTGAATGAAATTCCTCAGTAGTGTCATATCTGCTCCTGTTCTTCTGTGGGATGTTTACAAGTTACTGTATATTTGGGTAACTTTAAAAAAACCTTAAATCTAAAGTGAAATATTACCATAACTCTGGATGTTTCTTTGAAATCTGTTGCAACTACCAAAGTCAAGTATATTATCTTTAAAACAAATTCCAACTATTACTGGAATAAACATTAAAGTATTTGAGAAATGACATGGCATCACATTTTAGATGTCATGTGATGGTTTTAAAGTGAGGTATGTGCCATACCACTTCTGCAATAACGTTCAAATTCTGAGTCTCTAATCTGGTTATTTGAAAAGAGTTTAATTTCAAAACTACCAATAGCTACCTGAAGTGAGATGATGAGTCTTCAGACTGTGAAAAGTGTCCATGAAATGCAATTATTTTAGATTAATTCATCTGCCTTTATTTAGCAAATGCTTTTAAAGTCACTCTCAAAGAATTGTTATTAGCTTGAATAACCAATCTTTTAAAAAAAAAAGAAAAAGAAAAATAAGTTATTAATGGGTAAGTTTTGACCATTCTATTGTAAAAAATGAATTAATGTTTTAATGTAGATACTGTAGTCTTTCAGAAAAATCAACAAAAACCATTTTTAAAATGCTCCTCCAAAGCCTAAGCATAAGTCTGTCTTATTTTTAGTACTGCAGCCTATTCCGTTATGGTCCACTTTGACCGTGATTAGCAGAAAATTACACCACCTGTTTTAAATTTGATTAAAAATTCCACCTTGTTTGTTTACAGGTGCTGGAACAACAGAGCATGCAAAGATATATAATTATAGAATAATTATAACAATAGATTCATGGCTCTCCAGGAGATGTCTCAGGCATTTAGCTAAATAACAGTTATAATGTACAAATATGCCCACACCTTTATATATAATAACTATAAATAGTTTTGTGTGAGTTGGCAAAGAAAGAAAATAGTTTTGCCAACACCAGCCATTTCACTGGAATGAAAAAAAAAAAAAAAAAAAAATCACAAAAACAAACTCCTACAGAAAAACTGAAGAAAAGATGAATAAATTAGCCAAAACAATGAAGGGTTTTTTTGTGAATAGACACATTAAAATTTGCCCAATTGAATTTATAAGAATATATTCATTTCTATAGTTATTTAGCCAGTACACATAAGGAACTAATTGTGGTTTTCTGCAAAGCAGCAGCTCTTGCTCAGCACCCAGAATGGATAGTTTTCAAATAAACACTAAGAACAAGTAAATAACACCACAACACCTACGGCAGGTAAGGCGACACTACAACACTTAACTCTGAAGTGAACTCTAAAAAGACACACTATAATTTTGCTCTCAGCAACAACATGAGGTAAGCAGCCCATTTTCATTTCCAGCCCTTAAAGACCCTTAGAAGAAAAAGGTCTGATACACTCTCAACTGAGTGGGCCGGAATTTGAACACTTTGGGCAACCTATCAGAGCACTGGTTGACACCCACATTGGATGTCAATAAATCTGTCAAGGGTTGGAGCTGGGCTGGCTTCTAGACAAATGGCAGACAATCTCTATTAACCTTTCTCCCTTCCCAAAGGGGAAAAGAAAGGGAATAACGGAAAGAGACTTATTAAAACAGCTTTAATGAAAATAATAATAATAAAATGAAATATATACAAACCCAATATTGAACCTAAATGCCCTGATGGCAATTATGTCACTATCACCACTGATGGTGTGGAGCAGGCACTGGGAAAGTCCCAGACTGGACACAGTAGCACATGGGAACTGGATTAGGTAGCTGGATTCTGGAACTGGATTCAGAAACAAATGGATTAAGACTGAAAGCAAAACTGACAGAGTCTTCCTTGGATGCCAGCCATTGAAGAAGAGAGCTTGACTCTTGCAATCCTTCAGCTTTGTACTGAACATGAAGTTTATGGGATAGAATACCTCATTGGTCAGTTTACAGTCAGCTGTCCTGTCCACACTTCTGTGCAGGTGCAGTCTTTCACTTTCTGAAACTCCTATTGTGGTACACAAGATTTCACCATAGGAGAAAGTATGTTTCTGCACAACAATCCTCGGTAGTTACTCTAAACATTGAGTGTTATCAGAAGCAGACATTGTCTTCTAAAATATGCTATTAACTTCATAAAGTACAGTTATTTAGAAGAGACTTAGCCAGAAAGTAAAATCAATGAATAGAATTAGTTCTGTTCTAACTCAAACCAGGACAGTAAGCCTGAATACCCAAGCTGTGTGTGCAGCACAGCACAGGCCTGCTCCTACTTAGGTTCACAGTTATGTAGGTCACCAGCTGCTTCATGTACAGTGGTCTTCCAGTCAGGATCATTCCAGTTGTGAATATCTCAACACTTCTTTACTGAATGGCAGCTTCAGAATGAAGTCTGACATGTACTCTGGGCTTCTTCCTCATATCATTTTATGCTTCTGTACTGCTTTTATAAAACAATTATGCAATATTTTCCTTCTACCTATCCTTCTGTATCTGCTCCCAGCAAAAGAATGAAGTTATTTCTGAAATTTTAGGTGTTAATGCAAGATGCAACCTCTTACTCTTGATCCGTTGTTGGGTTTGGTATGGAAAGTTCAGTTCTAGGCAAATTCATTCTTTACAGTTACTATTCCACACAATCCTCACACACATATTGTAAATAGTAGTTTCAAGAAAAGTTTCAAGATAATTGAATTATTTTCTTATGTTACCAGGTCCATCACATTAACACATCTAACATTCTATTGCAACATTTCATTAAACATAAGAAATATTATAACAGACATCAGGCAAATAATATTTTAGCCTTATTGACTAAAAATGTCAAACTAGGAATCCTGAATTACTAACCAGAATTTCAATAAGGTGCACTAAGAATTCAGGCTTTTCCCAATATTACAAATATCTTTTGATTCTGTTTTGGTTTATTTTACATAAAAATAACCAAGATTTTCCTGATTTACACTGGTTTATTTTATCATTAACAAAAGCTACCAAGGGTTCCCCCTCTTGCTTCTGTTTCACCTAAAGACCTTATTTATAGATGTCAGATTATCCAAATAGGAACCAAGTAACTAAAAAGGCTGTATCTGTCACAGTAGCCCAAGCTGGATTGACACTTGCTGTAGGTTGTATGTCTTAGAAGCACTCAAATGGCTAAAAAGTTATCCCACTTTAAAGACAGAAATGTGTTCAGAAAAAGATATGTATGATCAACGGTAATTCTGAAAAATTTGCAAGCAGCAAACTTATAAATAACAAAAGATTTTCTCCTCAGAACAAAAATATTTTCTCAAGCAATTAATTGCGTATTGAACTTTGAATTTTACATTTAATAAAGACAGAAAGGCTTTATTGCTGAAAATTCAAGTTAGAAATAGGGTTGAGAATACAATTTTTTAACTTAACATTAATTTATGTACTTAAACAGTGTAGTCCAAACAACACACAACCTTCCTCATACCATTTTTAATTGAATTTCAATCACTTTGATAGAGTAACTAATCATGGGCATGAATGAAAAAACTACTCAGAGATCTTACATATATACCTTACCCAATTCCTCAGACCTGCTGGTTTAAACGTTCACCTTATTCTTTGTGATATTTCTCTTACATCTTAACTACAAATAAATAGAACCAAGGAGCAGCTTACAATAAGCTATCTGAATCATCATAATTTCCTCCATAATTACTTTGAGCTGAGAATCACACAGTAATGTGGATAACCCATAAACATTAGTTTATTGCTTGAATAGAACTTTTATGTCTGAAGATTAGACAGACTGCAGTTGGATGTAATCATGCTGTAGAAAATGAGCAGAATAAAGTGAGGCAACTCTTGCAATTATATACACTTGACCAATGTGAACTTCTTCTTTCTTAGATCATTATTAATAACCAAAATTTTATGGTTTGTAAGTGAAAATTTTCCTGGACAGAAATGTCCATATTTTGATTGATTTGTTTTCTACAAGTTTGTCCCATAGAATCATGGAGTATCAATGACCACATTTCAGGGTTACACCCTGGAGTATAAATTTACTACCTCAAAAGTTGCACTAAAACCACTGATCCACATTCCTATCTAGTTCATATTTCCATGTATATTTTATATAAAAATATTTTAAATAATTTTTTACATTTTTTTGTGGATTAGTTTTTGGTTTAGGGGGTGGGTTGTTTGGGGTTATTTTTGAGATAGTTTTGTAAGTTCAAAAGAAAGAGCTGTTTATTTAGGTGAAAATCAGATCTTTTCTTCTCCCAGTTTCTAATAGGAAATTTTTTTTTAAATCACAACGGCTTTTTACTAAGGCCACAAAGGAAGAAAAAGAGATAACAGAGAACATTCCTTCTGAGAAATGGCTCACTACATTGTCCCCAAAGGCAAGCAAACAAATAACCTACTCAGTGGGTTGGTTTATTTTTTTTTTAAATATGCTTAATCAAAACTGACTTTTCATTGGAGACACACCTGTAAATGAGAAATACTCTCAAGGTGGAATTCCATAGTCAGCAGGGATTAATACGAACCCTCGTTCTTACAGTCTGTAACATATACTTTATATCAGGGAGGCTGGCTGGGAAGAGCTCGTTTGCCTGACATGTGAAGAGAGAGAAAAATCAGTTCAAAGTACAGACAATCTGTTTTTCACTTCCAATGCAAAATGTCTTCATTAGGAGACACTAATGATTACAAAACTATTGTTCTAATCCATATTTGGATTTTCATGGTAGGACGCTTCTGAGGAATCTATCATGGTTTGCTTCCCAACTCCTGATATATTGTAGTCAGTACTGGTAGCTGATTCCTTTAAACATCCTGGAACATTGCCAGCCTAAACAAGTGCTTTTAATTTCTTTAAGCAATACTGCCTGGAGTTACTATCATCCAGTACTGAGTTAAAGCAACAATCAAGCTTTTTTTTAACGTCTAAATGAGATATTTATCACCTTAGTGATTATTTTGATTTTCGCTTATTTCCTTTTACAGTTGTTCTGTTCCAGTTTTTATTATACTGAATCCTTGTGATAATACTCCAAAGATTAAAAGGTGAAAATAATAGGTTAAATTTTACAGTGGAGTAATACCATTTTCATGTATTTTCTTACACCTTGTTTTAAGAGACATATCTTTTTTCACTGTAGGTTGGTAACAAATGGTATTGACTAGGACAAAGACTGTAAAAACTGTAAAAACTTGTAACATGGAAGGATAAAGTCACTTAAAAAGAAGCCTGCTGAAATATAGAGTGAACAGCACTAATCCTATACAGGATGTGGCAGAGCATCAATGCATTCTGTTCAAAGATAATGATCCTTTGCAGAAGTAAAAAAGTCACTTCAGCTTTTTTACATAGCAGGCAATAGGACAGCACATACGAGTACCTGCACTGTAACTGTTTTTTCTTTAAGACTACTGCAGTGTTAAACTTGTCTGCAGATAAAAATCACAATTAAATCCCATCCTAAAACCAAACCAATGATCTTTCAATAAAATGAAATTCTCATAAGATTCCTATCTAATTCATGTTATTTCCTTCCTAATTTGTGTTCTTGTCTGAAAATCACTGACCCAATCTACATCATTATTTAGGTCTACAGCATGTATCTGGTGGTGATAGAAATTCATTTATATTCCAGTGTTCAGGAAAAATAAATAACATTTTTGTCTGTTTGCTTTTTCAACATTGGGAAGTAAGCATATGAAATTGGTAAGGGAAGTTGTTAAGGAAAACCTCCTTGCTGTCACCAGTAAACCACTTAAATACTTTAGTGTCAGTAAGGAACAATATAAACCTAGATACAATTAGTTATAGTTTTATTCATAGCTACTTCTAAAGAAACAAAATGACAAGCAAGAAAATTTCAGTGCTTACAGCATAAGGAACCTAATGCTGAGGAGAGAAAAAAATATCAATAAAGTGGAAGTTTTTCTCCATTAAAGTGCAAACTATTATGAATTGTCTCCTAAGATCAGCCTTGACAATTTGGCAAGTAAAAGCCCTTTGATCTGTCCAACATGGTGTCACAAGTTCAACATTTGATAGAGTGAGGAGTTACTCTGAATATATTCCTGCAGCCACTGAAACTGAAGACAAGCAACTGGTATTCAAAAAGCCTGACTACTCAAAACTTACAGAAAATGTAAAAATGACAAACTAAAAGATAAACTAGTCTAAGTAGTAAGTAATTCTCAATTTGTGTGAACCAAACACCACCAAAACACACTTTTCTGAGAAGTTTACTTCAAATCTGGTGACATGAGAAATAAAATCTGTATGTAGCTGTTGAAATTTTTTTTCCTACCACACATTGTTATCTTCTAAGTGAATCAATCTGTTGGGTGTATTTGGAATTCTTTTAAAGTTTCATTGACATTTTCTATATTTTCATGGAATTTTCATAACAAACATACAAAAATATTTCTGCATGCCTAAAATGATCCTGCTTTAAATTTTAGCTTGGGTAACAGGGTTTAATTTGTCTCATGAAATAGAAATTGCTATTTTTCGTATTGCTACCTTCTATTTTGACATATTAAGCTTTTTTCCACAGAATCTCTTTAAGAATCTAGCTCACAATTTTAACTGTTATTGTGCTGGTTCAGCCATCATCATTTTATGCTGCCATCAATTGCCTGATCACACAGGCCAACACTGAACTCACCAACAGCCCCTCACAAGTCGTCTTTCAGACACTCCTGCCATAGGTTCCTGTGGGCCCAGCTCCTCCGCTGCCCACTGTGGTGCCAGCATCGCCTGCTGGACTCAACGGACAGAGATGGCTCCTGCAGCAGCCCTTCACGTTGAAGGACACCACTGAGAGAGCTCAGCAAGATGCAACCAGCCCCAACAGAAGCCACACCCAAAAGAAACCATGCCCAACAGAAGCCACACCCAACAAGAAGCTCCTCCAACTGCTTTGCTGCTGGTTAATATAGGCCTGGTCTCTCCCACCACCCCAACCACAACCACCTGGGTGAGGGCGGAGCCACAGAGACACAGGTGGGCCAGGTTCTGCCTCTGGAA
>JAVSBS010027996.1:82642-97942 GCA_033124195.1 Coracias cyanogaster | reverse complement strand
TCCTTTCCCACCCAAACCATTCTGTGATTCTATTTTGCTTTGGATTTTGGTATCTGTGCCCATCCTTTCCTAGGGAGGTAGGACAGAGCATCTTGGAGGCAGCAGCAGGAGCCGGCCGTGCCACGTGAGCATCCCCGGCTGTGCCGTGGGACGCAGGTCTGCTCTTCCCGTGCGGATACTGCCAGCGCTCCCAGCGCTCCGCAGCGCCATACGGGGAGCGTCACCTGGGCTGGCTGGGTACAACACTCCGGGTAATTCCCAGGGAAAGAGCTTGGATGGCATTTGGATTCCCATGGGTTCAGCCAAAGCCAAAATGATATTTTCAACATGTTGGTTATGGATTTGGGGGATTTCAGAGCCTTTTTCCTGTGCAATAAATAGGGCTTTGAATCCATAATAAATCTCTCTCACCGCTCTCATTCAGGGATCGCTGAGCGCTGGCTGCACCCCGCCTGTCATCAGACTAACCGATTTTGAGCTCCAGCCACTTGTACCAATTCCTCAACTAATTTTAGGACAGATGACCACTAAAGCCGTTCTAAAAATACTGCTTGAACTTTTAATTAGAGGAACATACACAAATGCAAAGACAAAATTTGCCCTACCAAATAGGTAACTCTCGGAACTGTGAAGAAAAGCTTATGTTGTACATAACGTTAATTGGTTTTAGTTAATTACATTTTAACATATTCACTCAATTGGAATAATTAGTATATCTGTCATGCTTTTTATTTGAAGCTGAAAATGCTTGTGGTTGCTCAAGGTCCCAGACAGCCTTACTGGAGTGTACAAGTATTTTATAATGTCCAGATGGGGAGCGCGAGCGTGTCGAGGCGGTGATGACAGGGAGGGAGTTTGGGATCACTCAGCGCTGATCCTCCTTCGCTCTCGTCGCCAGCGCCCGCGCGCTTCTCCCCACACACCAGAAGCTCCCCCACACAGAACAAAGGATTTTCCCGCCATCGAATGAGTTTTTAGAAATGAACAACTCTACTGTAGCGACCTTCTTTAATCGCCTTTTGAAATATTCTGGTTATTTTTATGTCTTCCTTCCTCTCCCCCCCGCCCCAGCCCGTTACATGTTTAGGTTTTGCATCTATTCAGGACAATTCAAAGCTCCTTCTGCTTCTGTGCGCTAACACCCGATTGAATTGTGCTAATTCGGTTTGAAAGCAAGACCTCCTCATCCCAAAATAGCAGAGACCACATCCTTCAGATGGCTGGAATGAGATTTTGTTCCGCTGCAAGAAAAGAAACAATTTGTGCTTTAATGTAAATGGAAACATGTTTGTTTTCACATCTGTCTGCTGAACTCTGAGCTCTAGATTTTGCCTTGTAGGAGCTGCTGTGTTACTTGGTAAGGATCATTGAAGTTGTTTCCCTGCCGTGGAAGCTCCTCTGGGCGTTGTGTCTGAGGAACATGTATGATAACTTGGAGAAAGCCCGAGGCATGTTTGGGCAGAGTGGGAGAGAGCCCAAGTGTGTGTGGGAGCAGCTGGTGAGGTCCATGGGAGGTGGTGAGGCTTGGGGAGAAGCTGCTGCTGGGGTTGAGAGCAGGGTGCTTGGGAGGGGTGTGCTTCTGCTCCTCCAAGCAGTTATGGAGATGGGTTTCCAGTCTCCCGTGGTTGAAGTAACGTAGCAGTTATGGAGATGGGTTTCCAGTCTGCCATGGTTGAAATAACGTAGCAAGAGTCACAGCAAGTGAGTTGCTGCACTTGGAGAGGGGAAGGGTGATGGGATGGTCCTGTCTCTCTTCTCTCTGCCCCAGAGCAGGGTTGATATGGTGTCCAGGTGTTAACTACTTCAGCGTGACTTCTCCAGTTCTTCCCAAATACCTAATTATGGGCATCTTTAACAAAGTTTCATGTAAGGGGACACTCAGTAAGTCCAAGCTACAAATTCTGGTATGTTAGATCAAAAATGCCCTGCCATGGGTCCAACCATCTGCTCAGCAGCCCCAAACAAGACATGGGTGGTAGCATCTTGGCTGAAATGGTTTCTTTCCATACCAGTTTCCCAGCATGAGTTGTCTGTGCTGCAGATGTTGGACGTTTGGATTCCAAGGTGTGTTCCTCAGGTCGGAGTTACATTCTTGTTGTATGATATAATGCTGGTTTGCTAATGAAGAGCCTGTCATTCGGGAGAGGGAAATGCTTGGGAACGAGCCCTTGGGCTTGGAGACCTCGCCCAGGGGCGGTGGGGGTGCAGTTTGCTTCTAAGAAAGAAAAATTCAGGGGAAAGAAGGTTCAGATTGAGCAGTCTGTGGAGGCCACATACCTCATGTACCTGTTAACCTCATTTATCTTCTGTGTGTCACATGGTTTATTAATGAAAGGTCTTCATCTACTTGTCAGAACAAAAATAAAAGAAAGCGAAATGCAAAAATAATGCAGTAATAATATTTTGCTTGATGGTGCTTTGAGTTATTGAGTCCTCTGAGTTTTGATAGCGAAGCAGATATTTTAGCTGAAATAAATGTCTGTGTTGTCCATCTCCTAAATTTTAAATGTCTTCCAAAACAAGGGTCAAAATACTCTTGTAAGTATTTATTCACAAATTCTGAGAAAAATGTAATTTCTTATCACCAAACCAATATTACATCCTATTATTAAACCTATTTATTGTCTTGTCTTGTAAAATGAGATGATGCTTTCATTTCACCCCACGTCGGTGAAGCCGTTCCTGGCTCTGGGGCTTCAGTCAGCTTTCCCCACACCATCCATCGCGGTTCCTCTGCCATCATTGAGTGGATGGGTAAAATTCCATCTCTTGTGTCCGTGTTTGTGTTTCCTTACATGGCTTCGGAAGAGACGAGCGCTTCTTATTTCTCCTCTCTGAAAAGTTGTAGCAGTGGCTCCTTTTATCTGCTCATCCCGGGTGATTCTCTATTGCCCCCACAGGAGCTTGAGACATAATTTCAGAAAAATAATTATAAGTTGATGCACATAGATTGCCGCAAATTGGTACCTTTCAGATTCAGTGACAGTAAACATCACATTCAGCTGATTAGTTCCTACACTGCCCCATTAACTTTTATGTAGTTTTCCGAAAAGACCAGCTTTAGATTTATTTAAATGATTAAAATAGTGAACGAGGGAGGCTACTTTGATCCCTTTCAGGAGCTAGATGGGAAGATTGTTCATCAAAACATTTGTAGGAACAGGTACTGAAAATGTGAACATTAAATCTGAACAAAATGATGCGGCTAAAATGCAGTGAACTTATTTGGCTGAATTTTTAGAAGCACTGATGTGATTTAACCCCAGTCTCACTGATGGTGAATGGAACTGAAGGAGTCTGGACAAGTCTAATTCTTTTGAAAATTTACTTCACAAATGTAATTTTATATTGAGTTTGCATCCCATAATTTTTTTTTTCTCTGACTTGCGTTTAACCAGAGAAGCTTTTTTTTGAAGGAGAAGAATTACAGGATATATGTGATCCACTTAGGGATGCCTGCGCTAGAGCAATGAAGAGTTCTGGTGAATTTTAAGTTTTATTCTATCTAAAAGATCATGGATATTTCAGCCTTGAAGGTTATGAATAAAAAGAAGTCACTGAAATCTTCAATGCGTGCTTCTAATGTACATCTTGAGATCTCGCCCAATCTGGAGATGATGGATGGAGTGGGGGTAGATTGACTTCTGGGTCACCTTCTCGTTCACCTCGGCTGTTTGAGTCCTCACACGGCGTCTTTGCCCTTCCTCACAGCGCTTTGGACCAACAAAGGGCCGAGGTTTTCCCTATGGATTGGCCTTCTCTTGGGATCGCTCCGTAACGCGCTCGGCTACAGCCGGGGTGCTGAGGGGAGCTGGCCTTTGTTTATAGGTTTGGATCATGTGCTTATTAATGCCGTTGTAAAGCGCACGGCGTGTAAAGTGCACACGTTTTTGTAGTTATGGATAAAATCCGTAACGTAATTTCACAGGCTTTGAAAGGGGCCTACAGGAAGGCAGGGGAAGGCCTATTCACAAGGGTTTGTAGTGATACGACAAGGAGAAATGGTTTAAGCTAGGGAAAGATAGATTTAGGTTGGATATTAGAAAAAAGTTCTTTAACACGAGGGTCATAGAGCACTGGAAGGGGCTGCACAGAGAGGTGGTGGAGGCCCCATCCCTGGAGTCAATCAAGGTCAGGCTTGATGGGGCTCTGAGCAACCTGACCTAGGTAGAGATGTCCCTGCTGTGTAGGGAGGTTGGACTGGATGACCTCTGGAGGTCCCTTCCAGCCTGAAACATTCTATGATTCTATGATTCTAGGCTTTAATGGCATTCCCGAGCCAGGCTGCTTTCCGCGTGCTGGTCCTCGGGTGCAGCGACAGTGCGGCAGTAACGCTGCATCTCTGCGCTCCGTCGTGCCCTCTTACAGCCACGGCTCCAGGGGGAATTTGTTCCTAATGTTGGACGTTTTCAGCTATTTGAGGTTATTTTCAACCCCCAGACCCCACTTGAGTCAGCACATACCTTAGGGCAGCGCTGGCTCCTCGCTTGCTCACCGCTCCTGCGGCCAGCGGGACTCCAGTGAGCAGATACTGGGGTAAAATGCCTTACCTGTATTAAATCCGTATTAATTTTCCACTTTAGCTGAAGTATTTCAAAGCACAGCCTGATATTTCCATTTTCTTAAATAACCAGCATTTCATTTGCAAAAAGGAAAGTTTTCACGGCCCATGGATTTACAATCACCAAACGCAATATTATATTTATGAAAACATTTCTATGACTTTCATCTCCCATCGCTTGGCGAAACAAACCGTACACAGCTCCCAAACTTCCATTCTTTTGTTGGGTGCAGGGTTTTGTTCGGGTTTTTTGTTTGTTTGTTTTATATCAGGGTAGGGATGTAACTGAGGTGGACTTTTTCTTTTTTAACATCTTGAAATTTCACTACTTATCTTACCTCTGAAAAATACCTGGGTTTTGGTCTGTGCTGATCTGTTCATCTGGTGCGTGTAAAAAACCTCGGGATTAGGATTAGTTTGAATAATATTAACCTTCATTGTTGAAAAACAATTCCACACAGAAATAGTGCGAATTGTATGTCTTTTATGATTTGTGCGAATGATCAGAGTTGTTCCTAAGGGATTCAACATATTGGAAAAGGGCTGGAGTTTTTTTTTAATGATAGGATAATTAATCCAGGTCTGTTCCAGCTGTAAAAATCTTCCACCCCTTGGCCACCCCCTGCACCCCAGTGCTCCCACCGGGCAGTTGCTTTGGCGGGGGCAGCTGCTTTATTCCGTTAGGAAATTAATGCAGCTCTTAATAGATTTTGTCCTAATACTGATTGTTATAATGGTACTAATTTTAGCACAGCAAGAATTTTTGTATCTGTTTTCTGAAGCAGCAGACCCCCCTCCCGGACTAAATCAGGAAGATTTGTCAAATTAAATGAACTCTTTCAAGCACCAGCCTCAGCCCACTCTCCCCTCTCGCTCCGGTTTGGGTACGATTTGCCTCTTTCCAGGCACAGATCATGCTGGGGGAGCAGCGGGCGGTTGCGTTTGGCACGTGTCCTTCCTTCTCCTGGCTGGAATCCATCGGGACTGCTGGGAGTGAGACGTGCAGCTCCTTCTCCTTCGCTGGGCTGAGCCGCTGCGGGCTCCGGCGTCGGGACCCTCCCGAGATGCCCTGAGGTCCTGGGACCGCTCCGGCTGCTGTCACTGCATTCTCGGATCTGCTGCAGCAGTGTGATTTAGATTTTTTAATTATTATTATTATTATTTTTTTCCCGTGTCTGCATTTCGGGAGCTGGATGGCAGCTGGGAGCCACATCGCCGCACGGTATGCCGAGCCCAAGGCAGAGCTCTCTTTCCACAGGGATGCCGGGCTGGGCTGCCATCCGATCGGCCTCTACGCGCTGCGCTGCCTTTGTGTGAGTCCTCCCTGTTCTCCCGACCCAGTTGCAATAGGATGTCTGTAAAGTATCGGTGGAGGAGCTGTCAGAGCGGAGCGCGCTGTCAGCCGCCGTTGGAGCCGCGGCACCTCCAATGCAGTCAGTCCTTGCCGCAGATTTCCCAGCATGCGTGAAGCCGGCTGACCCACCCTTTTATTTTGCTGCCTTAAAAATTGCTTTGTCAGATAAAAGAACCGGGCAGACGTTTAGTCACGTTGTGTGTTTTAGACGCTGCTTTAATTAAACAGGGCAACGGGGATGTTGGGCTGCTCGGACTTGGTTTTATGTAAAACTTGTCGTCTTTGCCCGTAAGGTGAGCACCGGGCAGGGAGGGGATGCTGAAGGTGCCGAGTTCTTCGCTGACACTGGATCGTGTGGTTGCCGATGCGCCGTGCTCGGCGTTGCGCTCGCTGCCGTGCCGTGCTTTGTGCGCCGCGTTCATTCGCGGGGATTGCTGAAACCCTCGGGGTTTTCTTTTCCCTCCGGGAGCGGTCTGTTGGAAGAACGCAGTTGTTCTGCGTGCTGGAGAGGATTTGTCGTGTCACTGGTTTGAAATGGAGAGCTGAGAATGGGGTGGGGTTGGGGGGACGCAAGCGGGTGAGGGAGAACGGGAAGCGGATGTTTGGCAGACCCGAGAAACTGCTTGTCTGGAGCTGTGCCTAAACATGGTTGTTGAGATTACTTAGTCTCGGTGTAACTGAGAGAAAGAATTAATCCCTGTTGCTGTTTGCGGTGTGCTGGCCACACAGCCAGCTGCTCGGCCGGCCCTCGCTGGGCTTCTGACCCCAGTTTCTGTCCAGCATCCCAGCAGGAGGGGTGGTGGATGCTGGTGAGACGGCATCTTTGTGAAATTAAAATAATGTGCAAATCTGAACGGACTTTTTTCCTCCCTCTTATTGCTGGATACTAGAGAACACGGATTATTGAGCCAGTAGTTTACTGTCATTCACTTCCCTTGTGGCATTTGCAAAAAATATTTTCTGCTTCTCACGGCAGCTTCTGTAGAAGCTCCTTGATCAGGCTTATCTTGGTCTGTTCTGATCTTTATTTTGAATTACCACTGGTATCTATGTTTTCTAGCAATGCTCTCACACCTGATTTACTTTTGGTGAGCTCTTTTAGACATTGCATCTGAGGCTTTGTTGATAACTGCGATGCTTCACCACGTAGCCAATCCTTAGAGCAACTGAGCTGATTGCACTTCTCCGAGTGATAGTCTGCAAACTGTTGTCGGCGTAGGAGGTCGTGCCCATGAAGAACAGGTATTGCCAAAGTGAATACTACTACCTAAGATAATGCATAAATAAAATTACCGACAGCATTGTTGGAATGACAGAGCCCTGAGATGCACGCAGAGGTGAACAGTAAAGACTTGAGCCCTTGGAAGTGCAAAGATGTGAGAATTAATGTCCCCTCAGCAGTAGTAATTTGCCCCTTTTTCACATGTATGTGAAGGTAACTCTTTAATTACGTGCGGTGTTCTTCCCTTATAACCTTGCTCCTCCACTGCAGGGAACGGAGCGCGCTCAAAATTTTGATTTGTAGCAAAGAGAGGAAAAAATTAAACAGTTCATTTGTTCAACTCTTAACTGTGGGCTGAGCCTTCTCTTCCCGCAGTCCTCTGCCTTTTCACCAGACATCTTAAATTCTGCAGGTACCAGCCTTCTCCACTACCTGGCATTAATTGTTTGTATTGTTTTATATTTTATTGCAAGTATCAATCATTGCACAATTCCTGCCAGCGAGGGAGAAGGTGCCCGCTCTGCCTGGAGGATCCGTCCTGCCTGGACCTGCCTGCGAGAGGCTTTCTGCTGCTTTTACTGGGGTACCTGGGGCTCAGCAGATGGGGAGGGTCGCTGGTCCGTGGGGTAGAGGGTTAAGGGCTTCCAAAACAGCCCGTAGCCTGGCAGGCTGCCTTCTGTTACTGCAGCGACCCTGTGTGCGCGCACATCCGTGAGGAACGGCTTTACCCCGGCTGCGCCGGGTCTCAAATACTCCTCGTTACAAGCCACTGATTGGTTTTGAGAATGCCCGTTAGACTGTGCTGCGTCTCACCCCAGCTACAGCCTTTGCTGCAGCTGCAGCAAGTGCGGCCGCCACACTGAGTGTCACCTGCTCAAGAGGTCGTGTGTGCTGAGTCATCACGTTTCTTCCTTCCTTCCTCACCCCACTACGTTGATCCAGGAAGTTAATTTACTGAGATCTTTCTCTCCCCCTTAATATATTCTCTAACTTGCAGATTACCTGAGAAATCTACCCCAGACTGAACCTTGTGCAGCGGTTCCCGTTCTCCAACCTGATGGCTTTGGCAGGGAGTTGTCACCGCTCTGCGTCCCGCTCTTGGGTGTGGAAGAGGGTTGAGAGCAGGACCAGCAGAGCTGCTGGCCCTGGGCTCTGCTCCCCTGCTTAGCACTTGTCTCAAAGCACAAGCGCTGGTTTGGCATGTCCAAGTGACCATACAGGAGAGATCTCATCCTTCCCAGTGAGCTCAAATAGCTGAAGTTCTGCTGCTGGGTTGGTGTGTACCTCCTTAAACACCCATCATGCATCTTTTAAATTTACTGCACTTAGAAAATACCTGCTTCGCTTCGGTACAGAAGCTGACTTCCGAGAGACCCAAACCTACTCATTTAGAGCTAAAAGCTAACAGTTTTCCCTTTTAAAATAAGGAACATGCTTGTCTCTTAGATATATTCCGTTGTGGAAAATTCAAGTAGGATTTAGGTTCCCAGCAAAGCCTTTGGGTAAACACCTTCTGTCTTCCAAACAGAACTTGCATCTCCTTCCTACCAGAAATGGTGTCAAGGAGAAACCTTTTGGCTCCTGAAATGGGGGAATGAAGTTCTGGAAAAGCTTAAAACCAGGCGTGGTAAAGTTCAGGTTGATGCTGTTGTACTCCTGTTTCCCTGTTGCACCTCGTGCCCTGAGAGCAAGAGACGCTTTCCCATTCTCAGTCTCCAGTCCAGCACTGGGTGATGGTGGCTCTTGTTGCTGGAGTCCAGGTCCCCAGTGAATGATGTTTTATTTTTCACTGATCTTCTGAATGCTGGGGTAGGGGAATGGTGCTGGATCAAGTTCCTCTCAAACAAGCAGCTCTGAAGTAGGTGGGACCATAAACCTGGCTGGGTGAGGAGAAAGGACCTTGGGACATTTCAGGAGTGGGAATGGGGATGAAGTAAAGCAAAACCACGCTGAGGGTACGGGGACAACGTGTCCTTTTAAGAACCCAGTTACATGGGAAATAAAATAATTGGAGTGAGCACAAGGTTCATACTTAGTCTGTTCCTTCATCTCCAGGATTTGTCCCACCCAGCAACATTGGCTGGAGAGTTCAGGATCCCTTACTCTGCCCTATTGTGTTTTAATCCAAATTAGTCCTTAAAGTCCTTTTTTTCCCTGACTTCCAGAACACTTCCATCTCTGTTAGGCATATTAGAGGTTTGGGCTATTGTGCAGCTCTTTGAGATGAATTAGAATAAGGGCATTTTAATGTTCATGTGGAACATCTGTTGATGATAGTGAAACTGTGTTATTAACATAATGAAATATTAGCTGTCTTTGGTGTTCAGAAGTATTTAACTGAAATGACCGTTAAGCTGTTGCCTGAATCTTATTGCAAAGCGCTATGGAAAAGGTTACTCAACGAATTTAAGAAAAACTTACAAACCAGTTTCATGTCACCAAACATGCCATTGTTTTACCAGAGTGTTAAAAAGAAAAATTGTGTTAGATTTTGAAGTCTTATTTCAGAGATTCTTTAAAACGTAATTTAACCCAATTGTGTTGGATGTTCCTACTCATGGGGACCTCCTGGGTTATCCTCATGGCAGGATGGGGTTGTGAGGTCCACCTCTGCCACATAACTGGGCCTTGCGTGTGTCATCTTCTGCGAGGTCACATAGAATGGTTTGGATTGGAAGGGACCTTAAAGATCATCTAGTTCCACCCCTCGTGTCATGGGCAGGGACACCTCCCACTAGACCATGGTGCACAAAGCCCCATCCTGCAGCATCCTCCATTTGGGTCCATCCAGACCAAGCCAGCCTCTGGCCAGCTCTGTACCATGGGGAGAGGTTTGCCAGGACTCACCTGTGGATTAGCTGGATGCTCCTGGTGAGGTGCTCGTTTAGCATCACTCACACTAACTCTGCAAAAAACCCCATAAATTGAGTTTGTCTTTTGATTATGATTATGTGGCTTTTGATAAATACAGGGTTTTACTCCTGAGTTTTTAATACTGTGACTCTGTTTGTAACCCTCATCTCTTGAAACTTTGAATTTTTATCATGACTTTGCATTGTGCATTTATGTTTGGAACTCAAAGGTTTGTTTTTTCTTTGTAGCTTTGAGGTTGTCCATGTGGGCTCGTAGCTGGGGGCCTGTGGTGATGGTGATTGTATCTGTGTGCAGAGCAGGGTTCAAACCCAACAGTGTGTATTTCAAATTAAAATACATGGACAGCGATCTATCGATACTGCTGTGTGCCAGCTGGACCTGAGAATCCAAGAATTCTAGAACCATTTAGGTTGGAAAAGACCTTTAAGGTCATCAAGTCCAACCATAACCCTAGTCTACCAATTCTGCTGCACCACATCTCCACGGTTTTAAACCCTCCAGGGATGGAGATTCAGTCACTGCCCTGGGCAGCCTGGGACAGCCCTTGACAACCCTTTCAGTGAAAAAAATTCTCCTCATGTCCAACCTAAACCTCCCCTGGCGCAACCTGAGGCTGTTTCCTCTTGTTATATCACTTGTTCCTTGGGAGAAGAGACCGACCCCACCTCTCTACAACCTCCTTTCAGGGAGTTGTTGAGAGTGAGAATGTCTCTCCTCGGCCTCCTCTTCTTTAGACTGAACACCCCCAGGTCCCTCAGCTGTTCCTCATAGGATTTGTTCTCCAGAACTTTCACCAGCTTCGTTGCCGTTCCTCATTGAGCGTGAGGAAGGCTCAGTGCAACTATGAACGTGGCAAAATTGCAGCTGTATTTGCAACATCGCATGCTTTCTGCAACCAGAATGGAAAAATGTTGTGGTCTGAGGCCTCCTTGACCCGTGGTGGTGTGATGGCTTGTTGGGGCACGAGCAGCCGATGGAGAATAAGGGATTGGTGGCTTTGGGAGGCTGGGCGCTGTGTGCGGGGTGTTCGAGCTGGAGAAATGCAGAGGTGGCAGAAAACGAGCGTTGCTTCAGGGAAACCGAGGCACGGAAGCATTTTGCCAAGGGAAGGGGAAACAGAAACCTCTCCATGGCCTGGGCTGTGGTCTGGCTTTTTTGGGGGTGGGAGTAGACTTAAATTTTCAGTCACCTTCCCAGCTCTGCTGTTGTGCTCCAGTACACAACAGACGTTGTGTGAGTTGATAAACTTGATTTACTTCATGGCACAACAGCCCAACAACAACAACAACAAAAATAGATATATATATGGATATACATAGAGAGAAACATAGAGTGCAGCTGCTTTTAGTGGAAGCAAAAGGTATCAACGCTAAGATCAACTACTGAGTTTTTAAACAGCTCTTTAAGAATCTGGTTATTTCAAAACTATTTTTAAGGATGATAAAAGCTCCCCCTTCCCCTGCCATGAGGTGCATTGACCACTGAAACCCACCCTGCGCTTTAAGTGCCTGCTTTTGCTTTTTCACAGTCCCCATAGCCGGACGTTTCTGCGTTCAGCTGACGTGCACCCTGTGTACTCGAGCATCTCTATTGATGTGCGTATCTATTGTTTCTAATCCGGTCAGTTGATCGATGAAGACCAGCATGTAATTAATTGTATCATATCGTACACAGCGTCCCACTCTGTGCTTCCGCAGATGGGTTTGTTATTTGTTAACTATCGCTGCTCTCCTAAACACTTTCAAGAGGATATAATGAGAGGGGTTTTGTTCTTCCCAGCCCTCCTGCTTTTTAGCTGACAGATAATTTTTAAAGGGAAACAATTTCAAAGACTATTCTCTTTTATTTTTTTTTTTGTGGATCTCTTTTTTCAACTGCATAATTTTTTTTTGTATTTTGATATAATGATATAACATTCCAAAGTGAGGCAACTAATCGAAGACGCACAATTTGGTTACTATTTCATTCAAATGTTTCGGGGGGTCAGTAGGAGAAATTAAAAGCCCGGTTATCTCCTGAGGACCTCCCAGATCTCCTTCACGGTGAGCTGGGGAGAAACTGGAAGGAACAGCAAAGGAGTCAGTCAGCGGTTTGCCCCCATTGCAAGAGGGACCTTTTGTTCCGCTGTTCCTACGAGATAGGTGATGGGACTCAAGGAAAAGTTGCATCTGCCTGACCTGTCCACTATGATGTTCTACTTCTGCTGTTTTGGTTCTCATGCAGATGGAGGGAACGAGGAGCCACCAGACCGAAGACAGGCAAGTGTAGACTCCCGTCAGAGCCGATCTGGGCAAGGTAAACGTTAGTGTTGTTCTGCCTCAGTGACTCGTTTCTCATTTGTTCGCCTTTTATATACATATTTTGTGTTTTTCGTGGAGTTTTGTAACCATTGTTATTATCTGCCTAGCTACAAATTCAGTAGGATTCGCAAAACAGACTACCTTGGTATGGCTTGGAGGAGGTCAGACTCGTTCAGGGCGCAGCTCGGGAGTCCGTGCCATCTCTGTTCCGCAGACGGAGGGATGGAGCTTTACACAAGGTGGTTGTTGGAGCTGATGGTGTAAGAAGCCTTCAGCACATACCAGCACAAATCAACAGGCCGCTCGCTGGCCGCTTGCCTTGCGCCCAGTTGCCAAGGGGAGAACCCGACAGGTTCTCAACAACCGGGTTTTCCATCCCCCAAAGCCGTGATGTGATGGAGAGGTGCCCTGGGCGGTCGTGCCGGGGGAATGAACAGCCGTGTCCCAGCTTTTCTTTGCTTTATTTCATCCTACAGGAACAGGGCAGAAGGTCCTAGGAAGAGAGTAGTAAAAATAGATTTTATTTAAATAACGATTCTACAAACTCCTCTGTTTGATGCCCATCATTCGCGATAGGCTTGGGGGTTAGAACCACCACTGGAGCCGTGCACCGGAGATTTCCGTCACCGATGGCAGTGGCTCTGAGCTCTGCGCTGGCTGACGTGTCCTTTGAAGCAGATTACTTAAAGTTTTAAGCGTTGGCTCATTTGTGAGGGTTGTGAAAATCTGGTATTTTCACACAGCTGGGAGGAAGAAGCATTTTTTGGAAGCCTGGCTCCAGTAGGTGCTATGTGCAGTGACTTATTTGCTCTTTGTGATTGCGGCAGTAATTCTCCTTTCATTTAGGTTCAAGTCTGTTGTTGTCATGCTGTCCTGATGACTTATTATGGAGACATTTTCTCTAGAGCATTGTTCTTTTTTTGGCAGAATTCCAGCGTTGCCCAGGCAAAATTATTACAAGAGATTGAAGGCTGTGATCAGAATTAGGGGGATCGGAATTTTGAAGCTCTGTGGAACGTCAACAGCTGGAACTGCTCTGTTATCAGAGGAGCTTTTTATTACTAGCTTCAAATTTATTTCAGATTTTCTTATTTTAAAAGAGAAGGGTTAAAATAAAATGAGGAAGGAACAAGGGAACTTCTAGCGGCATGTACCCCATGAGAGCTTGCACACAAGTAGCAATTCTGTGCTCGGAGAATACAGAATGACTGGCTGCTCTTTTCCAGACACCGTTAGCTCAGATAAAGTTCCCGTTGTGTTCCTTCTGGAGGCTGAGCCTTGCCCGCTTTGGCTGCCGTCACTCCCTGTGATGTCCTTCCATTTGTCTGGGTCTTATCCCTTGGTTTGTTGTTACAAGATCCAGCAGCTCAGAGGCAGCTGCTGGTGGGAGTTGCCTGCTGGGTTGCCGTGCGCTCGCTTCAGACACTCCGCTCTCTCCGGTTGTGTTTCAGTCTATTTACTCAGCCTGGAAAGTACCAGTGGAAAAGTGGAAAAGTTATCAGTTTGGGGCAGAGGCCGTGGAGCTTTTGTTGCAAATACTTAACTTGCCAAAGACTGACCAACCTGTATCTGTTTCCCTCCGCGAGTGTGACTCCAGGAATTGCAGTAGCTGGCAAGAAATTTCAGCATGAGAGGGAGCAGAGGGGAAAACAGATTAAAAAAAACCTTCCAGCTCCTTGGAGAAACAAGTTGCTCTGCTAAATATTTCTGTTTGGACCAACAGAGGTGCCTGTAGACGCAGGGTTTCTACGGTGTGGGAGAAGGAGAAGTCTCTTTGGCCATACAAGTGTTCTCTTTAACTTTGCCCTGTCCTGTGTCCGTAAGTTGTTACCTGTCTGCTCACGTTAACGTGTATTTTTCATAATGATGGGTTAAGGGGTTTTATTGTACTTCGATCCGCCAACCAACTGCAATGAGGCAGTTTCTGACTCGTGTTAAACTTCCATGATGCCGTGTGTGATGCCCAAGTACCCCAGCAGTCTAGAAAGCTTCATCATCTCGGAAGACTTCAAGAAATAGTTTATTAGCTCAAATACTTTGTAGTAACATTTCATTTAAATACGTTTTAGAGACAAACTGTCAGAAGTTCCCGTTCAGCCGTGAATGGTCTTTAATTCGAGGGTTTGATAAACCCGATATTCTTTCTGACTGAAACAAATTTGAGACGGTTTCGATCACCTTGTTTGTGTGTTTGTTTACGCCGATGAGGGTGAGAGAGAGATTTTGACATCTGTGGAATGAAAATAGTGTGTTGTGGGTATTTAGTGAGCTTGCTCCTTTTGTCGCCAAGCATTTCAATTTGAAGAGGGAAAAGAGTCCTGAAAATTTTGCAAAGATACCTATGTTGTTTCTTTGTAAGATGCAACCCCCAGTTGCCTCAGTTTTAGATAGAGATTGGTCAAAGATACCGTGAATTACACCAAGATAACCAGTGAAATGCACACAGACTTTTAGATCCTTCCCAGACCTTCAGTTGCAGAAGACGCCTGGTGTTTATAGGTCCCTCAAACCCCCTAGTCTAGCCTGAGGATAGTTGAACATTGTTTTAAGAATCAAAATCAATGATGACAAACCTTTTTTTTGTGTCTGGTGCCTAATGTATTTCGAAAAAACCATCATAGGTTGTTTCCGCGGGTGCCAACACCGATATTGGCACTGGTGCTGTTTTGCCTTTCCCAGCACTCGCAGGTGATTATCAATAGACTTGCAGAGTCAGCAGAGGTGTCCAGCTCGCAATAACCCCGGAAAAAGCAAAGTCCTCCATCAGCTTATGTCAAGTAAGCTATATATGGAACCATTAATTACAACTGGCAAAGCACAACGGGAAGAAGTCAATTTTTTTTGCTATATTAATCATAGAACCATAGAATGGTTTGGGTTGGAAGGGACCTTTCAAGGTCATCTAGTCCAATCTCCCTGCAGGGAGCAGGGACATCTGCAACTCGAGCAGGTTGCTCAGAGCCCCGGCCAACCTCACCTGCAATGGTGC
>JAVSBS010027996.1:53490-82542 GCA_033124195.1 Coracias cyanogaster | reverse complement strand
CATCCCTGGAGGGGTTTCCAAGCCGTGGAGATGTGGTGCTGAGGGACACGGGTTAGTGGTGACCTGGCAGTGCTGGGGGAACGGTTGGACTCTGATCATAAAGGTCTCTTCCAACCTAAACAATTCTACTCTATGGTTCTAAGTAACGCTTTGGGTGTTGTATTATAAATAGTAGGAACTCCTTTATTATAACAAAAATCCACTCCTTGCTGCTGGGCCATTGGCAAAGTGAAAAAAAACTAGGGTTAAATTGTCTTTCGCAGAATGATTCCTGGGCTGGATTTAACTGTCAGTCAGTGGCTAAATTGTAAATGATCTTTTGGGGGTGTTAGTTTAAACGGCGTTTGAGTGTTATGGCTGGTAATAGTTATTAATTGAGACCGAACACGAGGTAAATCACTCTGCTTATGAAATGAATGTAACGAAGTTAATTACCGTGGCAAACGTGAGGATTGAGCCACAACTCGAGGCTTATTGGTGTGGGAACCAGCTGGTTTAGGCTCTTACCCCTCTTGGATGGTGGTGCACAATCACATGTAGTAGGCACAAAACTACTGAAAAGAGGTTAATTAGCCTTTTTTTTTTTTCCTTCAGCAGGGAGAAAATACTTATCTTTGACAGCAGCTCCTTTTTGGTCATTATCTCTCCAGCAGTAGAGGAAGGATCGTGAAGGGCCAGTGAGTAGTTCAGGGCTACGTAGCTACAAATGGGTGTTACCACTATGCACAGAGCACCAGCCTCGATGCTGGGACATTAAAAAATTAGTGAGAGCCTATTTTTCTTTTGTTCTTCCAACCATTGCTTTTTATTTTTACACATTGACAGCCATTAACTTGGAAATGCGACAGGGAGGTTTCATCATACACTTGACAGGGCGGGGGTTAAATCCCAGCACAAAAGCTGCGCGGGTTTTTGGACCGACCTAATGTTACAGTGAACAGCACCAGGAGATTGGTGGGGATGTGCGATGGAGAAACACTTTTTTATAAGCTACGGTGGCACTCAGTGCTAGTGTCCATGCGTTGTCTTTGACCCGCACCCTCAACACGTTTCTTTTATGAAGGAACTTGCACAGGGAGCAGGGAGAAGAGCAGCGTGGGATCACTAGGCACAAGCAGAACTGGAGGTCTGAGGCACAATTCCAAGGACAGAAGTTGGGTCACCACCTCGAGGAACGGCAATCACCAGTCATTGCCTTCTGTCCCCAAGACTTTCTGCTCCCACAAAGCGTTCAAGATGAAATCCAGGTGTCTGCTCACAGGCCTCAGGCTGCCACGGCTGCTCCTCAGCTGCCTCTTCCCAAACCGACCGATGGGGCGAACGCCACGGCCCACGTACCAAAAAGGATCGATCTCCGGACCTGGAATTCAAAGCGGTCAGTGAAGCATCTACCACCGTACTTAAGGGCAGTGTTTTGTGAACGTCTTGAGGGTGCTTATTTGTAGTCCGAACAAAAAAACCACAATGGGAAAGGCTGCAGCTGGACGTGACTTCAGGGCGCCTTTGAGGCTTGCTTTCCATGTGTAAAGCCCAAAGGAAGAGGATTCAGGTGCAAAATTTTCATCCACTTGGGCTGCAACCTGCAATTCTAACATAAACCCACGTACCCGTCAAATTCAGGAGAGCACAGCATCCTTTAACTCTGATCCAAGCACTGGAAGAGGTGACAACGCAGCCTACATCCAGGAAGACCACAGGATCTCCTGTACCACAGTTTTTAAACCATCCTGTCTTGGCTGAAGTCCTGGAGGTCCTACCATCCAGCAGGTACGCTATCTCTACAGGCTAGCAAAGCCACTGGAGCCTGTGTGAGAGGTAAACCTACAGCTGATTCTTGGTCGCTTAGAAAGTTTTTTCATGGATGACTTTTTTTTCCCTTGAAAGAATTTTAAGTACTTTTGTATTTGACTTTTTTTATAGCCTAGACTAGATTCAGAGCAGGTGTGGAGAAGGGGTATAGTAGTATTAAAAGACTAAGATAAAGCAGCAGGGAAAATCTGCAAAGTGCTGGAGGTGATGCCACCCCAAGGAAATGCCAAAACCATTCCAAAGCCGGAGGACTGTCAGGAACAGGAATAAATTTCAATTTAAGTGCATTATATATCATCCAAGACATATGAAAGTCTCAGGGAAGGCAGCAGGATTTTCCCCTGTGCATTTTGATGCATGAACATCAAAAAAGCCAATAAAAGAACCCACTTTGGCTGTAAATTCCTCCATAAATACATCTTCTAAGCTTTCTGCGTAGTGTTTAACACCCCTCCTGCCTGTCAAAATCCAAATAACTACTTTTTTTTTTTTCACCTGGCTACCTAAAACCTGAGGCTTCTAACATCCCTATGTAATGGGGAAGGGCGTGCCACCAAGACCTCGTTAAGGGCTGTGAGAAGGACATTAGCTTCTGCACATGCCCTTACACGTGTCAATGGAAGTACAGGGTCCCGCACCACCGTAGAAACACCCACATGGATTTGCTGCTGAACTTTGCCTGCCAGCCTGACCCTGATCCAGACCAGAGACCTTGAGGTCACCATATGGGTGTCCATTGCATCACACCAGGTGAGACTCACACTTACTTCGGTTGTCTATATGATGTTTAAAGGGCCTGTTCTGTCCTGAAACAAATCTGAGCGATACCAAGAGCACCAGCACGTAGACAGTGAGCAGCTTTAAGTGCTTGGGAGACCACTGGGCACGTGGTGTCCACGAGACTGGATGCCACATGACGGAGCAGTGGTGGGAAGCCTGCAAGGAGAAAAGTGAACATGGGGAACATGTATGAGTTAAAGTTTTCAAGGTGAAGGGATTACTTCCTGAAAGTAGCTGCCCTGAAATTACACCAGCTCCCGCTGAGGAAATACCTGCAAACCTCACAAGTTGTGTCTTCTAAAAATGGTCCTTTCTGATTTTTGGTTTCCTGTAGGAACGGAGCTTCCTCTCAGGAATTTCTAGTATATCATGGATTTGGTTCTGCAGCCTCCAAGCCAGTACTTTGCTGTTTGCTTTATTTTGTGGCTTTTTGTTTGTTTGTTTGCTAGGATTGCATTGAGTTATGAGCCATTTGTAGGTGAGGATTTGGTCGGTGTGTATGAGGACAGGTTTATTGTCTGCTAACGGACTTATCTTTGCATAGAAACACTGGATTTTCTTTTAGTGAGAGGAGGGTCGTGGCTGCGTTAGTCTGCCAGGCCCTCACAAGGTTTCAGATAAAGCAGCAGCCCTTTATTCCTGTTTGGCCACCTTAGTACCACACGTTGCTGAAAGCTGGAAATGGGAATTTGCACCATGATTTATACGATCGCAGAGATGTCATTAAACGTACCAGAAAACGTCCCTGCTCACTGCAGGGATGTTGGACTAGACAACGTTTAAAGGTCCCTTCCAACCAGCCTACACAGAGGATCTTCCTTGCTTACAAGTGGGATTTTTGCCCTCTTGCTGCCAAAACCGGAGCAGGAATGAAATATCTGCTTGCATTTTGATGTGAGGTGCTCCTGAGCACGCCGCAGAGCAACCGCAACAAAAACACCCGCGATGGAGAATCC
Organism: Coracias cyanogaster; assembly: GCA_033124195.1. NCBI lineage: Eukaryota > Metazoa > Chordata > Aves > Coraciiformes > Coraciidae > Coracias > Coracias cyanogaster. The sequence goes on along the minus strand of JAVSBS010027996.1, from coordinate 78,997 downwards.
GCTTGTCTTTCATTAAAATGCAAAGTCAAAAGCTCCTTAACCCCTAGTATTCAGTGAAGGGTTGTTGAGGGCTTTTTTCCCCCAGCAAGCAGCTTAGTGGAAAGTGGCTTTAACCTGTGATTTCAACCAAGCTGGGAATAACTTGGATATCTCGTGACAATCGCATGACAAAATGACCTTAGAGTGGAAAACCACACAGGATGAATTCTGCCTTCAGCTCCAGCTGCCCTACATCTCCTGTTGCTCTGTGTTTAGCAAAGCCTTAAGTTCCGTGACTAAAAGGAGATGTTTTGAGGAACCTCTCTGGTACGCTTACGGGGCTGCTGACAGGTTTTCCAGGTTACTTGCTGCCTGCTTTTTTTGTCTTTTTTTTTTTTCTGGGAATGGAGTGACAAAAAGAAAGAGCTCATTTTTGGTGAAAGAGAAAAAAACAGAGAAAAGCTTTTGGCACAAGCTTTTTCCGAAGCAATGCTGTGTCTGTCTCCACCAGTTGGTCCTGTGCCCCAATCAGCCACTCTGGCCACCTTCTAGAGTGCTGTTATTTACTGAACCTTTTGCTCATGCCCTTGACCTGGCTGGGATTTCTGTGAAGCACATGGCTCCCACTGCTCCTCAGGTACATAACATGCCACCCCTAAATAATCAGGAGGCTCAGCACCTCCAATCCTCCCTCATTTTTCCTCGTCCTAGTTGTCCCACCCTGTTTGTACGCGGAGAAACCGCGGCAGAGCTAACGCCACAGACTTGACACCGCGTGTGATGCTGAGCATTTCTAACCCAGCTCTACGCTGTCACTAGGCTCTAAGGATAAGTACAAGATCCTGGTTGCCCACCCACAGTCCTTTCACGAGTCATGGGGGTTTGTGATGTCCTCAGATTTCCTCTTTAGCCCACAGCCCTGCAGCTCTCTTCCAAAGAGAAAACCCCAAAAAAACAAGACTTCATTTTGTCACTCCATCTGTACCCTCCATTTCCAACCATTAAGTGATCACCAAAAAAACTTCTAAAACTTACTGCTTTCAACAAAACTTGACACAGTTACGTTTGGGGAATAATTTTGCTCCCCTAGCTTGGCGGAAGTCCGAGCTGTCATTTGGCCAACTCGCCACTTCTGCTTGGTCCCTAAGCAGAAAGAGCCTTTAAATGCTGGCTGAGCAGCATCTGTAGCAGCGGTCCAGCCCTTCCCACCGATGTGAGAGGAGATAGTTACAGGACATTAAAGCTGCTAGTAAAGGTACAGCAGAGCAGTGGTATCACAGCCTGCCTCTCAAGAGCAGTGGGAAACCAGCCTGGCTCTGCCTCTGGGCTCTCATCACACCAAACTCGAGCTTTGCAGCAGATCCACCAGGTCTAAACCTACCGTGGATGTCCATAAGGTGCTATTAACTCTTTAAGATAGCACCTTACTCAAAATTGGTGGCCATATGGCCCCCCTCCAATGCAAACGTGAATGGCTTTCGCGTTTGAAAGGCGTTGGGAATCTCCATCAGCCCCATTGCCTCAGTACTGCTGCAAAAACGGGACAAAAATTACCGAGCAAAGAGCACAGCTGGGTATGGGAGTGTTGAAAAGCTGAAGCCCCCCCCAGAAAAGACAGGGAATCCAGCAAGATCAAGCCAGGGCAAGCGCTGAAGCAGATAGGAGGCACTAACCTGTTTGCACCAAAGCTGCTCCTCAGGTAGCTGCTGCTCCAAGCAGAAGCAGGGCAGCTGCTGGGGGCTTGTGCCTCTTATACTGGAGGGAAGTGGGCTTGAAGCAGGCGGGGGAGTCAAGAGGTGGGCCAGGAGGACGTCAGCAGTAGTAGTGAGCATAATTTAAATTTACAAAAGGAGGGGTAGAGAGCGGTGGCTCTGTTAGAAAGCCATTGATCAGGGCAGGGAGCAGGAGCCGAGGGTGGTGCCAGGGGATTGCAGGGGGGGCCTGGCAGGACACCTGGGTGAGACCCCCCCCAGCCCAGCAGAGCGGCGGGGAAGGGGCTGCTGCCACGTCCCTGTAGATGTGGGGACACAGGCAGACCGGAGCAGCACCGGCTGCCACGCTCTCTGTGCTGCCTGGCTGAGATGGGAGGAAACACTTGTGGGTGGGTTCGAGGTACCGGGAGAAAGAGGAGATGGACGGGGGGAAGCTGTGTTGGCCAGCAAGCTGGAGCAGCCAGGCCATGCGCCCCTTCCCAGCCCTTGCTCCTCTTGCTGTTGTCCCACCTCTGCTTTTTGCTTGGGATCTTGCTTGATGGCATCTCTGGTCCCACCAAGCCGAACCCATGGCTGGGCTCAGCTCACCCACACCTAAGTTTTAGGCCACACAGCACCCAAGTAGTGGATGAAATCAGCTGTGATTCAGTGCTTAAACAAGTGTTTACCAGTTTTGTGGCGGAGAAAACCTCATCCGTATGAGGCTCATACCTCAAGCAATACTGTACTTCTGCAACAGGCATCTCTTCTGCGCGGTTATTTTTAACCCGGTCTCTTGACTACGGTGTCATCGCAGTCTCGCTGTCACCGATCTCATCGCTTTAATGGCTCAGACCGTGTTTAGCACCGAGGTTTGCAGAGGAGCAGAAGTTGAACTGGCAGGTGCTTCACTCCTTCGGCACCATCCCATGGAGGGGCTGAGCTGGGAAGTGTCGCTAGTGCAGGCTCTCCTGTGGCGATCTTTGCAGACAGGGCTGTTCTCCCTTCCCGGTGAGGCTGCCTACCTGAAGAGACAATTTTTGAAGCTGTGCTTGGAAAAGGATGCTCTGAGGCATGACCCAGGCCACAGTCTGAGACTCCCAAAAGAAATGGGCTTATTTATTAACTAGATGATCTTTGAAGTGCCTTCCAAACCATTCTATAACTTTTTTTTTTTTTTTTGTGGGGTGCTTCTACAAGGAAGCAGGATTGAAATTTTGCCTGGCCCTGTCCTTACTCAGTATCCAGGTGGCAAGTAGGTGACCACAAGATTTCTCCTGACAAAATGCTGCTCCCATCGCTTTAACTCTAAAAATGCCAGGGCATGTTATTTCCACCGAAGCCTCTGAGACTGGAGGGGGTGGACTAGATGATCTCCACAGTTCCCTTTCAACCACTGCCATTCTGTGATCCCACGGCCACCATGGAGGGTGTGGTCACTGATTGTGGGGATTTAAATAAATTCTTCATTTACCTGTAATAATTTGTTCTATGGGTATGTGTATGGACACAAATGGCAAAGAAGGCTTAGAAACACTCTTCCATTCTCCAATTTCCACCTAGTAACAGCTAAAAGATGTGTCTTCCTCATCCAAGTTTTCAAGAGCTTACTCAGACTACTACACACTGCAAAATATGAAGAGCACTTCAAGCCTATGATAGCACAAAAGGTCTTTCTACAGCTAACACAATCAATAATGTATATATACGCTTTCTCCAGCAACCTCCTTTTAGCGTGTTCCCTTTGAACCTCGCAAACGCTCCCTACCTAAAAATCAATCTGCATCCAAGATCCAGGCGGTGGCTGTGCTTCCGCTGGGCTAATTTTGTGGAGAGGGGGGTGGTCTTCTTAATGAGCAAAAACCCTTCATGGGTTTGCATCATAGAGCTTTTCCCTTGTTGCTTTTGACCAGAAAATATGGGTCTCCTTTCTTGATCTCTACTGGGCAATTGCTGGAGTGGGGGCTTTTTCTCTCCACGATATGTAGGGCTTGTTTTGCTAAGTAGTCCTATCATCTTAAAACAGAAGTTAAAGCCTTATTTTTCTCATCCCATTTACTTTTTCCAGTCTTGCTGGCACTGCCATGTGAGCTTTTCATAGATTGACACCTACGTGGAGGTTACCATCTAAAATAAAGCTGCGCAATGTTTTCGTGTTAACACGGTTTGCTTATTGGTAAATGCTGCCTGCAAAATAATAGGCCGTGAAAAGAAAAGTCATTACTAGGAGAGCCAGCATTTAAAATGCTCTTATATGATGAGCTGCCTTCATTCTGGCCCGAGGTCCATCTACTGCCGTATCTTGGTTTTGACGGTGGCCAGCAGAGAACATCTAAGGAAGAGTCTAAAACCAGGGCAGCATGTTTTGATGCTCCCCACTAGACTATTCTCCAAGCATTTTTTTTGTGGTAGGTAGCCCTTAATGGACCACTTTTTCTTTCACAGTTGCTTCTTGGACTCATGTAAACTCTCAGCATCCACAAAATTGGATGCCGAGGACTTCACAGCTCTCTCTGTGCCACAAGGAGGAGTGAGGCCGTGTGTCTGTTCTGGACGCAGCACTTGCCAGTTTCAAGTACTTTTCCATTTTTGTTTTCAGTGATTCTGCTTTCATGAAAGGCTACTATAAAATGTTCTAAGCAATGAAGTCTAATAAATTGCATGACAGTCTGTTCAAATGAACCTCATCAGGCATTTCACGTACCAAAATACTATTTTACTCCACCCTCATTGACTCTGTTATCATTTCTTCCCACCAGACCATGACTGAACTAGCAGAGTGCTACTCAGAAGCTCCACAGAAATCATCCAGACTTCTCAGGGTCTTTTCAGGCAGTTGTGATTTGGTTTTATTTTGTTACCTCATCCATAGCAGGGTTTATGCTTTGGGAAGACAGCGCCAGAAGCCAAGGGTGAACTACAGTTTTGATGCCAAACTCTACCATCTAGTCTGCTCAAAGACCTAATCCAAATCTTCTTTTTTTCTGTACTTTTGCTGGTAGGAGCCTTCCACAAACAGAAGGTTAAACCACCAAACCAAAGACATTTGATGCAGCTGGGTGGACAAACATAAACATTTATTTTTCCAGCCCACTACTCTCATTGTTTCACATACCAGCATGTGAATAATTTGCAAAAGCCATGAACTACTGCCTGAGCCATGAATCTGCCCAGCCTTCTGCACTGGACTTCTGGGTGTGAAAAGAAATAAAACACTGCTGGTCTGACCCTTCTTGGCCTTGAATGCTGCCACTTGTGCTGTCTGAGCTGGAAATTCCTCACTGACGTTAACTAGGGAGTATTTGATGATTGGTAAGAGGCCCAGTTGTACTAATCGAGTTTGGAGGATTCATGAGAAGTTGTATTCAGAAAACCATGTCAAATCAAGCAACTAGATGAGGCTGTTGATTACCTGCAGCTTTACACCGAAGCCATTCTCTACTAACTTTCAGGTTCAGAGAAAAACGTGGACTGGCTTAATTTTGGAGCTTTTTTTTTTTTCCTTTGAGAGAGAGGACCATCTAGTGGTTAACACAGAAATTATCTTCTTGCCTTCAATCGTTATTGAGCAAGGAATGAACCCTCAGAGGTTTCAAATGAAAGCATGTGTTCTCTTGAAATCTGAGCATGTTACTAAAGCTAAACCAACTGTGTATTACCCCAGATTCCGGTAAGTTAGACTGGCTATCCCGGTGTTGACCAGCACCACTATGATTCCTGGTGGCTTTCTAGCAGGGATGGAGAATCACCAGAGTGTCAGGAGAAATCCTCCCTCTGTCTTCACCAGCAGCAGAACAGTTTTGAAGGTGGCTGTAACCGTGCCAAGCCTGACTTGTATTTTTCCATCCGAGCTCTAGCTCTGGTGCAAAGCCTCCACAATGTGCTGAGGAAGGGCTTGGGGAGCCTGGCTGATGGTTCTATGACACGGATGTTTTGTGGGGTGCTACCTGGCGCTCTCAGCATATTCATGCACGTCAAGCACCGTTTTGTCCAGCGAGATAAACCCGAGGGAGGGTTGGGTTTTTGTGTCCGATATAGACTCATAAAATGGTTTGGAAGGGACCTTTAAGGGCCATTCCCCAGCAAGGAGCAGGGACATCTGCAAACAGAGCAGGTTGCTCAGAGCCCCGGCCAACCTCACCTGCAATGGTGCCAGGGATGGGGCAGCCACCACCTCTCGGGGCAACCTGCGCCAGGGGCTCACCACCCTCATTGGTGCCCAACTGCAGTGACAGAGCCAATGCGTCTTTTGGATGGTTAGCAGGAAGAACTTAGGAGCAAGATCATCAAACTTGAGATTTCGAGCTCTACCGAGCAGTAGCACTGTCCCATGTGTTGTCTGTGCAAGACTTGGGCTCGCTCTTGAGAGCACGTGTGTGTCTCTGACGTAGCTCATCTGTCCTGTCCGCCTCCTGTGCTGTGTAACGTCCAATGGAAGGAGATGTGAGAAACGGCAGTGCTCCTGTCTCTGAAGCTGTGGTCATTTGGGTAGCTCACAGGTGTGTCCACACGTGGGGGCTGGTGCTCAGCTGGGTGAATGTGGATGGATGCAATAGGGCCGCCTGTTGCCCTCAACTCCTTTTGGTAGTCCATGGAGAAGTCATGGATGGAATCAATGGAGTGTCTGGGCTGGGATTCTTCTCCTGAAGCAAAACCCTAGAACATATCATTAGATGATATCTTGTCCTAAACTCCCTGCTTTCTAGAAGCTCTTCTAGACAGCTTGCTTGGGTGTAGGCACCTCTTTTGCCATCACCAAAATTCCATGAGAGGAATGCAGTTTTACTACTGCTAGTGAGCGCGACTGAAGAGGCCTGATGGAATGCTTTGGAGATGGCCATCAGCACCGACTCCAGGTCTGCAGTGAAGTGATGCTGATGGGAGGTGGCTCACGGTGGCACAAGGCAGCTTCCTTTGGATGGTCTCAGGTTGGGAAGCAAAGCTGAACCTTTCTCACATAGAGATGGGAGTAACTGCAGGGGAAAGGGGTAAGGCAGCTACAGTTTAATCTGATTACGGCCAAATATTTTATATATATAGCTAAATATATATTTATATGCGTGTATATGTATGTAAAAGGCATCATATTATTAATAACAGCATCTTTTAATAAAAATAAAAAGCCGTACTCCCTTAGAACACTAATGCACACGCTTAATTAAAGCAGCATGACGCGGATAGAATAACATCAGCGTGTGGCTCAGCAGTTGTGGCAATAATGACAGGCTCTGACGAATAAAACATCTCGAACCGTCACTTACTAGAGCATATGGAACTTAAAGAAAATCACCTCGGTGAGGATTAGACTTTGGATGTTCAGTAAACTCCTGCGAACGTGGCAAACGTTCAACGAGCAAGAGAGTCAAAGTCGTGTTTTGAAGTGTCACGAACAGCGCGGGTGAAGGGAACGGTACAAAAATGCTGAGAGATGTTCCTGAAAGTTGGCATCAGCAATGGATGGATTTTTGCCACCAATGATATTACCTCTTAGTACACTTCAGGAGCTTGTCCAAGATTTTGGACAGTTATTTCAAGATAGGTTTTTTCCCTCCATTCATAAATAATATGTTGGACTGTTCTCCTTGTCCTTTGGCTGTCTGGAACAGATAGTCCATCGTCTCCTCTGGAGTACTGCGTATTTGAGACATTCACCCTTTTGTTTTCTCCCCAGTTTGTCTATAATAGAATCATAGAATCATTCTGGTTGGAAGAGACCTTCCAGATCAAGTCCAACCATTAACCCAGCACTGCCTGGTCACCACCCACCACTAAACCTGGTCCCTGTCTACCCTTCTGTCTAGGAGTTCCATGTTCTCTTTTAAATGTGTTCTCTCAAGCCATTGAGAACCACACAGCTACACCATAGGGATCAACTAAGAAATCATAGAATCATTGTGGTTGGAAAGGACCACCAGGATCATCAAGTCCAACCTTCATCCCAACATCTCTCTAGCTACTAGACCATCACCTCAAGTGCTACATCTACTCATTTTCTAAACACCTCCAGGGATGGTGACTCCACCACTTTCCCTGGGCAGTCTCACTTCTTCCTAGTATCTAATCTACACCTCCCCTGACGCAACTTGAGGCCATTTCCTCTCGTTCTATCGTTAGCAATTTGGGAGAAGAGACCAGAAAAAGATCAGTAGACACTAAAAGCTTAAATCCGTCTCCTAAAGATGTGGCACAAGTGTAATCTTCTTACATTATCTGTAGGGAAATATTAATGCCAACAGTTTTAAGTCAGTTTTGCGGATGAATTATTAGTTGTCTGTGTTGGGTTGTTAATCTTACTGACTTAAGGTGCAGAACCAAGTGTTCTTGACCAGAGGTTTCCCTATTCTGCAGCTAACGGGAGGAACCTTACGGCTTCCAGCTCTCGCTGATCTGGAACATCTGCCCTTCGTTTGTCATTAATATTTATTGCAACAATTGGCAATATGTGCTTTTATTGTTCTATCTCCACTTGTCATCTTATTTGGTGTCTTCCATGTGGATCTGTCGTGGCGTGAGCCCCATGGAGGCTTTGTGCATCTCTGAGAGCTTCTGTGTGTGTGTTAGGGGAGAGTTGGAGGTGATGGCTGCTTTGGGGTTGTTTGGGTTTAGTTTCTTTTTTAGGCTAATGGTCCTTACATTGAGATTTAATTTAACCGGAAGGTTTTTTAGAAATACACAATATAACCTCGCAAAAAAACTTACCGTCGAAAGATTATTGCTTTATCTGAATTATATTTAAAACCGATGACTGAAAGGTAAAAAACAAAAAAGAAATAAATTCTTCATGTTCTGCTGTTCATAATCTATAGAGGTGTGCTGAGATGTTGTGGCAGAAATAGGTTTTCTTGAAGGGACTGCTCACGATGAACAGGAGCAAGGAGCCACCCGTGTTCCCAGCAGGACCAGCCGCTCCTCCGCCCGGGAGCCATCCAAACAGGAGACTCCCTTGTCTTCTAACCAATTCCTTTGTATTTTTCTATCCCCACCAGGCACCTCCACAGAGAACGACTGTGCTTTTGAACCCGACTACGCTATTCCACCACTCCCAGTGACCGAAGGTATGCAGCACATTCGGATTATGGAGGGCATGTCCCGCTCCCTTCCATCCTCCCCCTTACTCACACATCAGTCTATCAGTGTTCGGCTCCAACCTGTGAAGAAGTTAACTGGTAAGGACTTTAATAAAGTTCAGTGGGGCTTTTAAGGTCCGTTGGTGCAAAAAAAAAAAAAAAATCTGTAAGAAAACACTTTGAACGAGCTTCTGTATACAAGTCATCGTTTGTTTATTATAGCAGCGAGTTCAGTCAGAGCCAGGGACGGATTGGCTTTCTTGCGGACAGAGAAATCTTTCTATCTGGAAAAATGATCTCTGTTTCACAAATATTCTCTAGTTTTCTGAGCAATTTCTAGCAGAGTGTATTTCGGTTCCACTCTCTTGTGGTTGATACGCAGTGGGACTGCTAAAGTAATTTTGAAGAACGCTGTAATATATGTTTTAAAGACTTTTGAATGCTGAGAGAATACATTGGAAAAATGATACACTTATACAGCAAAGTGAGTTTTGTTTTCATAGTTCGTGACTATTTTTAAACTGTTTTATCTAGTCTGCTGGGTTTGTGGTTTGAACACCTGGAGATTTTAAAGGAGTTGGATTTTCAAAATCACCTGGAATCTAACACCCCGTTAAAAGCCTGACATTGCATTGCTACTGGTGACAGTTTGGAGAAACTTGCTTCTTGCCTAAAATCTGACATCCCTTCGAGCCTATCTTTAAAAGCCATCAGCCAGCGTGCTGCGTTTGTGCTGAGAGAAACCTCCAGAAAGAGCCTTTACCCAATAAAATCTGATCTGTGCTTACAAAAGGGGGCTCGGGTCCACTTTGTACCTTTTGTTTTCCCTGCCCTCTGGTGAAAGGAGAAGTTGAAAAGGACAGGAGGACGAGATTGCTGGGTTGTGACGGTCACTCTGCAGGATCTCAGGTGGTCTGAGCCTGTTGGGTAGCGGTAGAGCTCGAGAGGTGCAAGAGAATCAGGCAGGGGATATAAAAGGATGTGGAAGGAGCTTAAAAGTTTCAGTGCCTTCCTCAGCTGTGCTCAGCATGAGTTGCCCGTCGCTAAGAACTTATAAAGCGTGGCTGAAGTTCTGCCTTAAAATGGGAAGGCCTAAAACAACTTCTTAGTGGAAATAAGAACAGTTACGAAGCTCAGAGATGGTTCTTCAGGAGGGCCCATCATGTGACGCTGGGAGGATTTGTGGCATTTTGTGGATTTTTTTGGCTTTTTTTTTCAAAGTGCTTTGATTTTATTAAGAGTATCCTTCAGTTTGCCGTCCTGAGTTAGATGTTCAGAGCTCCTTTCTGTCCCTCAGCCTTTCCTTCTCTTCTGAGGCACAGCTAAGGACCCAACGTGTTGCACTTCACTGGAGCAGCTGCTAAAGCCAGCTGGACTTTCCAAAGTTCGGTTTTGACTTCTAGAATCATAAAATTGAGCAGCAGATTATAAAAGCAGTTTCAAGACGCAATCCCTCTCAGTTTAGTGTCTCTAAAACCTTTTTCTTATTTATTCTCATTATCAGTACTTCCCAATCCACTGCCTGCGGCGCTTCGCGGGCTGCAAATTCTGTGTGTGCTTGTTTGGGTCTTTCTCTCCTGTTGTGCCCCGTAGTGATGTGTAGGTGAGGAATCCACAACCTTCCTGCCTTGAAAAGCATCAGTGGTGAAAAATGACAAATCAAGCCTATTTTTCCTTCTCACAGCGTGTCTGTACTTGTTTAATCTGTTGTGTAACGGACAGCCGGGCTGTTCCTGCTTTTCCTGAGTCTTCTCCCGTGATCTTCACGTTCATCCAGTTTCCTCGTCCTTTTAGATGTTGAGTTTCTCGAAGGGGTTTTCTTCTTTGATTTGTTTTAGCAGAAGCAGGTAATATTAGCCACTTCCATAAACTTTTTTTTTTTTTTCCCATTAGGAAAGGATGAAAAGGCGTTTGTAGTAGTTTAGGCCTTTGTAGTACCTTTATCGTGTTCACTGCCCTTCTGTCCCCTTCTTCTGACTATAATCCTTTGTGGTTATTTGCTCTCCTCTTGTAGTTACGTTATATTCATACATCTGCTTGAACAGTTCATTGCTCCTCTCTGAAATACTTGCAGAAGTTTGGAGCTGTACCTCATGGAAAGTAATTTTTCTTATACCACTGCAGCTCCATTTCTCTAACAACTTCCAGCCTGCTTGGCAAGCTGCCTTGGCGTAGATCTGCTGGACTTCTGGCTTGTCAGCAGACATTCACCTCCTCCCACTTCTCAAAATCACAACAATTCATCCCAGCAGATCAAGCTCCGTGTATTCATAATTATCTTTTCCAGGTGGAAACAGATCATTTAGCTCCAAACTCAGAAAGCTTTTGTAGAATTTGGCAGGGCTGCTGTTTGGAGCGTCCTGCTAGTTCCTCAAAAGATCGGATACCGGGATTTCAGCAGTGGCTTTTGCAGGTAGTAATTCAAAGCAAGGGGACGGCGGTTCCTACCAACTTCAGGCTTTTGGGGAGCTCACTGAAACGTGTGCTCAGATGCTGGTGATGTGTCTTGTAGAGTTGTACTGTAGACATTCAGCTGGTGAAAACACATAGTCCTCTCTCAGTCTGGTTTGGAAACTCTTTGTGATGAAATCGAGCCCTGAACAAGGTGTGTACAAACCAGGATGACATCAATAAAATGCTGATAAATGTTATTACACAGAAGGAAGAGGAGAAAAGCGCAGGCTCCTGGCTTTGGTGGGAGGTCCGTTTTGGGGCCATGCATGAGACTCTATTGGAAGTTGGTTGGGAAGATGACTCCCTCGGTCTTCTACTTGCGTCCTTGTCCTTCTGCATCTGTTTTACGTGCCCTGTTCCGGCCAGACCCACCCCAGTACAGCGTGAAACCCGCGCTCATGTTCTGCGTGTACGTGTCTTGATGACTCCTGATACACCTGGAATTCAGAGTCTGTTTCAGTGCGTTGGTGGATTAGCATGATTTCTTAAATTATTAGTTTAATTTACTGTTGATATTGTAAAAGGAAGGTGTTTATTTTACATCCTCGTGCAGTCATTATAGGAATTTGCTTTCATTAAGGGAACGTGTAAAGGAGTTGGGCAAGTAACGCTTCCCGCTCTGTTATTCATCTCATTTATCGCGTTTCTTCAACTATTCTTTATTCTCTGTCTCTTTTATTTACTACTAATCTGAGAGATTTAAAAATCAGGAAAATCCCTCAGCAGCAGAAAACGATGGCTCTTGAGGGACTGACCGTTTCCTGTATCAAAAAAAAATGAAAAGATTTATGTTTTTGCTGGGGGACATCAAATGGCAGTTTGTAAAGACTCTCCTCATTTTTATTCATTACTAAACCAGCATGATCTGTGGAATAAAGAAAATTTGGAGTTAATATTAGATTTGTGAAGGCAAGTTCACAGCATCACTCTGTTCTTGATGTGTTTCTCCCCAGTGTCGCCCAGTACTCCTCTCTGATTTTACAGACGTCGCATAAGCGCCATCGTAGCATACTCAAAACCTGCTAGAATTGATAAGCAACTTATTTCAAAATTCTTCTGCGACTGTGGGAGCCTTCAGATAAAAAAAGCAGCCGGCAGTCTGACAGTGAATGTGCGGAGACATTCCGCGAAGTCTCGCTGGCCGTGGTGGTTTCCTCTGCTGCTTTGTCTCGTTCCGCTGCCCAGTTGTTAATCCTGCACAATAACAGCAGTGATTCCTTTTGGAGAAGGGATGAGGGCGATTCTGGGAAGCTGAAGTATTACAAAGAGAGGCTTTTGTCCGTCTGACAGTTGCCACATGGATTTTTCAAAGCGACCTTCAGAGCATAGAAAATTGTTGAGAAATTATCCAATTGTAGGGGCTTTTTTCGTGCTGTTTGCTTCTGACATACATTTGTGTGTGACTAACCCATTCATGTCATAATTTCCATATCTGCAGAGTGGTCGGATAGCGGAGTGGCACCATTCGTTACATAAAAAACTTTGTTGTCTCGTATTTTTTCTTCTTTTTTTTTTTTTTTCCCCTGAAGATTTATTTCCTAAGACCATTTACAACAAAATGTGACTGTACCGACTTCCAGATTTATGCTTTCTGGAATTCCTCAGAGATGAAAATTTAAATATAAAATACTTTTGGGGCTCTTCACAAGATGATTTGCTCATGTTTGAGGGTTCAAGTATCTTGGGTCATTATAGATGTGCTGTGTAGCAGAGTAGCTTTGTCAGCTCCGGGGAGGGGAAAGCAGCTACTGAGGTGGTCCCTTTTCATCGCCATCAGGGAGGGTCACGTTAATTTGGGCTTTAACTCAGCCCTTTAAAAAGGAAAATAAACCTGTATGGTGTGGAGAAACTGCAATACTATCTATTTATTTATTCATCTATGTATTTATTCACCTATTTATTTATTCATCATTTATTCACCTATTTATTCACCTATTCATTCATCGGTTATTCCTCTATTTATTTAGTCACCTTTTCATTCATCGGTTATTCCCCTATTTATTTATTCACCTATTCATTCATCGGTTATTCTCCTATTTATTTATTCACCTATTCATTCGTCAGTCATTCCCCCATTTATTCATTTCCCCCATTTATTCATTCCCCCATTTATTCATTCCAAATATATCCTTTTAAAGTTCTTAACCTGGCTGATTTGCAAACAAGTCAGCTTTTCATCCACAGAAAAGGCAAATGGGCCCTTTTTGGTGTAAAGCAGGAGGAGGAAGTTAGGCAGTGTGTGAAGTTTCTTTCCAGGGGAGCTGAGGTCACTTCTAACATGTTGCTGTCTGGGGTTTGTGCATATGGAGACTTGGCTGGGTTCAGGGGGTGGGAAATACTCCGTACAGTTGCAGTTTTCACTCTGTTGGGTAGTCTGGTGACAAAAGAAAACGAAGGTCGTTGTGGCTCTAAAGGGTGAAGTACTCGTGAGCATAAATAATCAGCTCTCCCCCTCCTGCAGCCTCACCTATTGTTCAGCAGCGACTAAAACCACATTTTAGATCAGCGTGTTTAACCTCCGTTTATGCTGTTTAATTATTTTTTTTCTAACTGTGGCTGTATTAGCAAGTATCACGTGAAAAATACATAATAAAAAGGAGAAAAAACCCCAAACCCCACCAGCCCAGGATACATCTGTAGAAGACACCATTTTGATTTCTCTCTGGAATAAAATTAGCACTTAAAAGTTACCGTGCTTACCGCACAAAGAGAGCAAGCGTTTTCAAAGGCCTTGGCTTAAATATTCTACTGTACATCAAAACCGTGTCGCTGGAGACTCAAATGCTGTGGTTGCACCGTCTCCCTTCCGTCAGGAAAGCGGCACTTTTCGGGAGGGTGCTCGTGGAGGTGGACGTATCTACATGCTTTCCTGAATTGACAGCAAACATAGTAACCCAGCCTTGTACTAGGTGAAAAAATGAGATATTGGGCCAAAAGCCTTATGCTTTATTCTGTTAGTGTGGAGCCCACCACGTGCAAAGGGTTTGCACAAAGCCCAGCGCTGAACTCCTCCTCCTCAGGAAAGGTTTTTAATTTACATGCTGTAAATTTATATGTGCAGGGATAATTCTATTCATCACCGTACTTGGCAATTTCTATTTTTTGCTGTTGAATGACAGATTGCAAGCGTTAGGATTCTTTTAGAAGGAGCATGTGTTCGAGGGCCTGTGCACAGAGGGAGGAGGGGAGAATATTACCCAGAAATTTAGGAAATAAATAATGTTTTTCTAAAAACGACTTAGATGTTCAGATTTGGATTCTCCAAGGCCTCATTCCTCCTGTATCCAGTGTTAATTAGATGCTTCAGTGTCTTTGAATCCATGGACCTGAGGAATTGGATTCATTGCAAATCACCTTCTTTGAGAACGTTCCACCCTTGCGCTTTGGGAGTGCAGGAAATTTCCCTAAGAATAAACTTGGTAGAAATTTGTAGGAATGTTCTGAGGTGTGTTCAGACAATTATTAGCATCTTCTTCCCTACACAAAACATGTCTCTTTCCCATGATCCTTCAAAGATGGCGAGAGCAGAGCTCAGCAGGCTGGAGACTCGCTCTTCCCTGTGACACAAGTGAGGTTCTCAACACCCTCTGGAGAGATTCCACCGCGCTGGGGACACCCCACAGGCCATGTCCCCATGTCCCCAGTGCCACCATCACCCATGTCATCTGTAGTGCTGGGGTCTTGTCACCCATCCCTCTGCGTCCTCCTTTGCCTATTTGAGAAGAGCTGTAAGGATTGTAAATTCTTCCTTCTCTCTATCTCCAACAAATGGTGAAACATTCTTCTAAGTGTGGGACTAAACAAGCCAGGATCCCGCTACTAATTGTTTCTTGTTTAGTGATGACAGACCCGGATTAATAATTGTAGCCTCCTGGGGCTAATTCTCTCCAAGCTTTTGCACTAACTCGGCCGGGCGCGAGCGTGGCCAGGCAGCTGCTTTCGGGCGGCGAGCGTCCGGGAGAACCTGGCACGTGGTGGTTGAAATCGGCTACTCGAGGGAGAGGATTTCTGGAAGTTCACATGTTGATTGCTGAGCAGAGACTTCAGAGCTCCAGCGTTGTGTGGTGGGATGGTCGCAGTCCTCCTGAGCACGGTGTCTCGTCTGTCTGAGCACGTGCATCAAGTGGAAAGGTTCTGATGGTGGTTGCGTGAGATAAGGTGGTTTCTCCCCGCCGTGCAGAGGGACAGAAAGCTTCGTCTTGTTGATGGCTTGGGGCTGAGCTGGCTTTCCCTGCACGGCTTTACCTGGAGGTGCTGCAGGGACACAGCCAGCGAGGGGCTTCCAGGAGAATCTTTGGCTGTTTTCCTGTCTGGAGGAGGAGGGCAGTGCCGCTCAGGCACCAGCCACCTGATGGTGCTGCAGTTTGGTTCATCTCAGGCTCACTCCCATAAAGACGGAGCTGCTCACCTGCCCGGAGCTGCGTGGGACCTGTGGGGCTCCTCGCGTTTCGCGGAGGTTAGCGTGGGTCGTTGTTCCCATCCCACCCTTCCCCTTCCTTCGTCAGTCCAATTTTTTTCCATTTCAATCATCTGAAACCGCTGCAAAATCCCGTTGTTTCGTTGTGGTTTGGTACCACGCTCCCGGTGCAAGCGTGTCGTGGCCGGCTGGGGTTGTGCGTGTGATGACTTGTACCCACCGCTTCAGCCTGAACAATGAGCCCAGTATCCAGGCGAGAAGGGGATGCTGCAGCTTTAAAGCATCCAAGGGCTTTACAGCCTTTTAGTATAAAATTGTTCCCAGAATCCATGTCACAACTCCTTATATGGTGCTGCTTTTTTTCTCTTCGTTGCCATGACAACAGCAGCACTGCACCATTCATCAGCTCTGGTCCTGGGCTGCATTGCGAGCCCTTCGGCTTACTCCGAACCCTTCAGGAGAGCATCGGGGAATGGTTCCCTCCCGTACACTGCGCCATTCTTTACCCAGCCTTTCAGCACTTTGCTCTACGAAAAGAGCAAATGACACGGCGCCATAGAAAGAAACTGTAAAAATATTTCATTTGCCCCCCCAAGGGAGGCGTGTAGGCTCCATCAGCTGCAGCGTTCTGGAGGGGAAGGCGCTTTGATGCCCGGGGACTTCACGAAGAGAGCGAGCTCCGTGTCTGTAAGCTGCTCGGAAATCATCTCCGAGCTGCTCGCTGGGGACGGAGAAGATGCAGGAGTGATGTTGTTCAGGGGCAGCGGGCACCGCGGGGAGATGGTGGTTGTGCGTCTGGGAACTGAGTTGACATCAGCAGCGGGAGGTGTCACCTGTAACATCATCCTGACGTTGTGAGCAGCAATATGGAGCCGGCGCTGGGGAGAGGGGTGGACCAGAGGAGGGTCCTTCCTGAAGTGCTGCTCTCCAGGCATCGCTACCCGTGAATTGACGGGCTTGCTGAGCTCCTGCTGCAGGATCTGACGCTCCCAGGTGATGGGGAGAGAAGACGGAGCCTTGTGAGTATTTGGACAACGTCTTGCGTGGACTTTGATTGGAATTGTGTTAGGCGTTCCTCGGCCTCCTCGAACTCTGCAGGAAATCAGGGTGGAATAAGGGGTTCTGATGCTCCTGGTTTGCACGGGGGCCATTATTAGAAGGTTTGTAGTGCCGGCAAGGGTTGTGCTGCTGGGGTGATTTTTCTTTTAGTCGTTGTTGCGATACTTTTACATAACCTGAGTTTGTCGCCTGCTTGCTGGGCTGTGCAGAATTTCACGTACAATATGGAAAATGAATGTGCAGTGAAAAAATGCCACTTTTCAGCATTGCTAAAAGAGACCTGCTGAGGAGTGAGTAGAAAAATACTAGAGATATCAAGAGTGTTTTGGTTTTAAAATTTTCCAACAATGGGATTGAGAGAAGGTTTTTCTTTTGTATTGCAAAATGACCACAAATTAGATTTGAGGGGATTATAAAACCCGTGTGTGCTGAGGGAGAGAGAGATTTGCCTCTCACTAAGAAAGTGAGATTTCTAATTCAGAGCTACCGGAAGAAATACAAATATATAAACAATCATTCTCAAGGTATAATTTGAAGAATAACTATTCAGGTGCCCAGTGCCCATGTTGCATCTGATTTTTGAGCGGTGGTGTGCTTCGAATTGTTCATGTCAGGACAGACTTCCATCCTTTTTAGGTATTTTTACATCCAGCTGTTTGCGGTACACTTACATTTCTTTTGGTTGCTTTCTTTAACTGTCACACTGTCAGCGTGACATTGATCTGAAATTCATGTTTTTCGGGTAGGAGTGGAGGTGGGGTTGGAGGCCCACTCTGCGTTTCTGAGCCGCATGGGAATGACAAGCACAGAGTCCTCTCTAAAGTGCCATCACATTCAGGGGGGGGGTTCAAGATGCGCAGTGTATTTTAGGGCGCATCATTAATTTTCCATTTAATCGCGTTGCTATCTGTGCCTATGCAGAAGTTTAACAAGTGGAAAACTTGTATTTTGTCAGAATGATTGAGCCCTTTTAAAAAATGATGTAAAAGACACACACACAGGCCACGTTTCATGTGGCTTTTGACACCTGCGTTTTTAGTCCCATCTCATACTTCTGGCAAACCCCAACATCTCCAGCGATGAAACCTGCTGGAGGAGGAGGAGGAGGATCCTCCTGCCTTTACAAAGATGCATGCTGGATTTTTTTTTTTCCTGTTGTGTCAATTCTTGCTTATTCATTTCTGGGATGCTTCATTCGTTATTTTTGGACTAGTGATTTGTTTTGACAGGCGTATACTTAAAAGGAAACCAACCGGGCTTGCCGGAATAAAACAGGTGGATGAATGTGTCCCTGTGGTACCCACATATGTACGTGTATCCGTATTAAACAAACATAACTCTTTATGAAATTGGTAAATGTCTCACTTCAGTTTTTTTGCGGTTGCAAAACCATCCCTGAAATTTATACAGATAAATAGCGTGCATATTTCTAACTTTTTAAATTAAACTGAGTCCTGCGTTGAAGGTTTTTCTCTTGTTGGAGACCTGTCCAGCTCGCGATGTTTCTGCAATATTTTCAGGATACTTTGGCTATAACTTTTAAGTGGAGGGAAGGAACAAAAATGGCTTATGATATTTATTGCCTTCTGAATGTCACTGGCCAGTTTTAGCACGGATTTTCCTGCATGCTGCTCACAAGATGAACCCTGTTCTGTCTTGTTTTGACACACAACTGCCTTCCACATTGCCAGAATAGAAACGGTAGGAGAGAAATGCAGAAAATGCCCCCAGCTTTCCCTTGATGTTTCTGTGAGCTTGCCTGCCAGGCCTGCAGAGCCTGGAGAATCTGCTCAGCCCCAGGATTTTATTTTTCACATCAAGGCTGGTGAACTACTCAGACGTGCCGAAGATGGGTTAAACGTGTCATCACAGCACCGTGGCTGCGAAAAGGTGGTTGTAGCTTTTTGTTTCAGGTATTTATATAGAAGGTTAAACAAAGGGGGAACCCCAAAGGTTTGTTTGGTGCAGATAACATCAAAAAGGCAAACACAGCAGCCCTGAATCTCCATGGCTGTTGGGAAGCTCGCAGCTAGAATCTGTCCTTATTTCACACGGGTGCTGCACAAAATGGAGCATCTGTCACGATTACACTTCTGGTGTGTGAGAATTTGAATTTTTAGACATAGCTAAGAGGTTTCTATAGCAAGGGAAGGTGGTGTAGGAAGCCTCCTGTGGAGTTAAATCAGGCCATCGCTCTTCCCTTTGCATACATCTTTCTTCCTCCTGCTTCTAGATGTTCGGTGCACTTGATAGTGCCGCTCCTCGTGAGCAGAGGGGCCTTCACAGGATACACTCTTTTGGAATAAGCCCTCATCTCCAACTGGGCTGCTTGTTTCCTAATTCTTTCCTACTTCTACAACAAGACAACCTGTCTTGGAAACTCTTCTTCCTGTGTCCTGCATGATCACACCGTGGTTTTGGGGTGATCTCTTCTTCTTCTCTGAAGCCTGACTGTCGCTTACTTTTGAAGCCACACTGACCCTTACTTTTGCAAAAGTTAATTTCTGATGCGATCTGCACCTGGTTGCCTCAATTACATAGGAAGCTTTGGTCAGGCTCATCAAGACTTGGGTATTATCACAAAGTTTGGGGTGATGCAAGTCACTAAATGTTCCTACAAGAAGCCTGGGGAGAGATTTTTTACAAAGGCCTGTAGTGCTAGCATGAGGGGTAATGGGCTCAAACTGGAAGAGGGGAGATTTAGATTGGAAATTAGGAGGAAATTCTTCACTCTGAGGGTGGTGAGATGTTGGCACAGGTTGCCCAGGGAAGCTGTGGATGCTCCATCCCTGGAGGTGTTCAAGACCAGGCTGGATGGGGCCTTGAGCAACCTGGTCTAGTGGGAGGTGTCCCTGCCATGGCAGGGGGTGGAACGAGATGATCTTTGAGGTCCCTTCCAAGCCAAACCAGCCTATGATATGATTTTGTGTGTACAATGTTCTGATGAGGTCACACATTGCAGAGCTGCATGCTGGGTTTTCATCGCAGATCCTTGACCGGTGCCCAAAACAGACAAAGTTGAGACTAGAGATTGATCGTTGGCTCTGGACCGTTGCCTTGGCACTTGCTCTCTCTTTCCTCGTTCTGTGGTGGCTTCCCTTGAGTAGCTGTTGCTGCTGCATAATTCCTGTGCTGGATATTTTGCTGATTTTACCACATGCACGTGGTTTGGAGTTGTATGAAAGACCCCTTTGGTCCAACATTCAAGCTGTGTTCTTGTACACTTCCAGACCTTCTATGGCCAGGAACCTTTACCGGTGGTTCTTGCACCTCAAAATACACGACAGCATAACCCAGCCCTCTTCCCCGCACTTCATTAAGAGATAACATATTGTTTGTTACCAAGATACGATTCTTGGTTTATTTCCAAGTACATATTGTGCGTATACATTTCTGAACAAGCTGCTTTCTCCTTCCAGCATCAGCTTTTTTAACAGTTTCAGCAATAGCCCTCTAAGTACCCAGTTTGTTGAACTACAGCTGATGGGCCCGAGGTTTTTATGCTACATGTGGAGATGGGCATTTTTTCTGTCAACAGCAAAGAAACATCCTACAGCTAAATGAAACAAGAAAAATTAACCTAAACTCTTTTGAAATGGTTCTTTGAACGAATTAAAAAACATAATCCCCACTTCCAATATTTATTTGGTTCGGTGCCTTTGTATTTATTAAACCAGCTGTTTAGGGTCCTGACATTGGTCTGGTCCATGTCTGTCACCTTCTGAACTTGGCTGAGCTTGTGGTGGCTGCCCAAGCACCTCTGTCCTGTGCAGATTCCGAGACTTTGGATTAGTTGCGGGAAGCAGCGTGGTGAAGGTGGCAACGTAAACACCTGGTTTCACACGTGATTTTGAAAGGCTTCCTGCTGGCTTGTTTGACGGGCTCTGTGTCTAACAGCTATTTTAGGTCGCGTGGAGCTTTGTGCCTCACCGGGTGCTTCTTCAGGTCTTGATAGCTGATTGTTCTTCAGGGGTTTTTTTAAACGCACAATTATAATTTATTTTTCCCTCTCCCTCCCTCCCCCCAGTTAGAAAAGATGCTTTTGGAATGAAGTTCCCAAATCAGCCTTGTTACATAGGCAAGAGGCATGGCAATGGGAAGAGAAGGATTTTGGAACTATTCTCTGGACACTTTCAAGCCCCGTCTGGATGCGTTCCTGTGCAACCTGCCCTGGATTCTCTGGTCCTGCTTGGCAGGGGGTTGGACTTGAAGATCTCCAGAGGTCCCTTCCAACCCCAAACATTCGATGATTCTATGATTAGGACATTTCTAAAAGATTTTCTGTTTTTGTGTGTTTTGCACAAGAGAAACGAGTGCTGAGGGAAAATAGATTCTTGCTGGAAAATAGATTCTTGCTGCCCACTTCATCCGAGGGTAGGTTGTCCAAGGAGATGAGAATGACTAACTCCACATTGTCTCCTAATAAAGGAATCGCTGCTACGGTGCATAGGGGCTCAGTTTGGTCTTGTCCCGCATTAGTTAAAAGCTTCTGTTTGGACATGTGGTGGGTGAACCTTGGCTGAGCACCAGGTGCCCACCAAGCCGCTCTATCACCCCCCCTTTTCCCCTCTCCCTCCTCAGCAGAGCAAAGAAGGGGAGGAAAATAAGATGAGAAAGAAAAGCAGTTTAATAATACCAGAAGCCAAGCCAAGCAAATCCTTGTGTGGCAGCAAAGGAAAACAAAGTTTTATTCTCTACTTCCCATCAGCAGGCGATGTCTGGCCCCTCCCTGGGGGCTCCAAGACACGTAGTGGTTGCTCTGAAGGATAACGGAACAGCCCCTCTCCTCCTCCTTTTCCCTGGCTTTATAGCTGAGCTGACGTCACACGGTCTGGAATATCCCTTTGGTCAGTTTGGGTCAGCTGTCCTGGTTGTGTCCCCTCCCAAGATCTCGCCCAGCCCATCCCACCATGAGGGAATGTTGGGAAGATCCCTGGTGCTGTGCGAGCCCTGCTCAGGAGCAGTCACAACACGGGCTGTTACCAGCACCCTTTAGCTCCCAGCACAAACCCCTGCTGCTGTGTGGAAGAGCTCAGCCAGACCCACGACAATGTAATCATTTCTGTTGTGTGAAAGCAATGTTTGACCAGAGCTGGTGGAATTCTTCTGTACAAGCTTTGGGTTCATGCAGGAAAAGGTAAGATGAGAAAGCCGGGGGTGCTGGATGCCTGGGGCTGAGTGTGAAGCTCTGGAAGCTGCTCTTGTTTTTACTGGAGAAGGAAGGTAGGAGGCTTGCAGGAAAAAACCAGAAACATGATGTTGGGAGTATGTTTCTTCCTCGTATTACACGGTCTTTGTTTCTACTGCATTTACCAACAGTTTTAATGGAGCTGCATAGTGCACGTTGTAAGAAGTTTTACAAATAACTTCTAAATTTCCTTGTAATCCTTTTTTTTTTTTTTTTGGTCAAAAAGGTATTTTCATAAACGGAACTGTTCAGTTTTGCAACCTAGCCGCTTTAATCCCTGTTGACCAAGCGCTGAATGCCGCTTAAAGAACACAGCGGGCTTTTTACTCTACTGATAACTGCCAATGAACCTTCAAAGAGCTTTCGGCAGCCTCTTCACACAAAGAATATCAGCGTAGATTGTGTAGTATGAAAGCTGTAATAAGGTTGTTCTGAACTGGAGCCTCCTGGTTATTCTCCAGATGCTTTTCACCAGAGCTCACTTCTGGCATCTCCCTATCTACCAGGAGAATGTAGGAATCTGGAAGGTATGTGCAACAAGCATGAGGAGATCCCTGGGGAATGGGAAGAGGAAGGCGTTATACCCATCTAAGGGAAATGAGGGGGCCTGGGGAATCATAGGCTCATAGAATAATTGTGGTTGGAAAGACCTTTCAGATCATTAAGTCCAACTGTTACCTCAGCACTGCCAGGTCACCGTGGCCCTCAGCACCACGTCTACACAGCTTCTAGATACTCCCAGGGGAAATAGAGTCTTGACAGCACCAGCTTAGTCATGGGAAAAATGACAAAGACTTCTTCAAAGCCATTTCCAGGCATGAAAGACAAGAAGGTCATTGGGAAAAGCTGACACAGAAAGATTTATCAAGTTACAAATTGTGCTTGAGCAGCCTGATTGCCTTCAATGATGAAGTGACTGGCTCTGCAGATGGGAATGGGTGGACACGGCTTACCTTGACTTTAGCAAGGCATTCAGCACAGTCAGAGAACCTGGTGGCCAGCTGGAGGAGATGTGGGCTAGATAGATGGACTGCAGCCTGAGAGGAAAGCTGACTGGGCTGTCAGACTTGAAATGGGGTGGTTGAACCTTCAAAGCCATAACTGGTGGCCATATATGAGGAGCATTCCTTGCGGGTTGATACTGGCGTCAGTAGTGTGTAGCATCTTCAGCAACGGCCTGGAGAAGGGATGGTGAGCATCCTCACCAGGTCTGTGGGCAGCCCTGCCTTCGAGAGGCAGCAGCTGATATCTTGGAGGGCAGGGCCTAGCAGTCTGAAGGATCTCCATGGACTGAAGGAACATTACGGAGCTCAAGGAGGACAAATACAATGTCATGCTCACAGGACAGACTAACCCTGTGCATAGGGGATGGATAATGGCCAATACTTTGGTCTTTTGGTCAGGTGCTCACAAAGAGGTGTGATATCAGACTTCTAGGTCTTCTCCTGACACCTAGTTAGTTGTTGTATGCGTGGAAGTAGAAGCACATTGGTAGGTAAAGAAAGAGAAGAAGGAGAGAAAGCAATCACTGGATGTATGAAGGAATAAAGAATGGTCCGTGCTCTCAAATGCTGCCTTTTTAATGATTGAAGTCCCCAAAACTGGCAGAAACACTGTCTGTCATCTGTGTGCCTTGGCTCTAGGTTTGTAGAGCGGGGATGATCCCTCAGCCCTTCCCCTTGCGAATGAGCAGTTGGTTCTGCACAACCCTCGGCTGCTTTGATGACAAGTCCTGAAGCAGAGCTCACAGCGGTTACTGATAGTGCCAGAATTTCCGTGCACATTCTAAGTGTCACCACGTTGAGCTTTCAAACGCCGTGCTGCCGAGGTGCTAAGCAAAGCAGGAGCATCTTATTAAAATCTTCTTCCGGCAGAAGTTTTTAGGCTGAGGAAAGAAAAAAAAAAAAAATCAGTATTACAGTCAGACTGTAGCAACGCAGGGGTGTAAGGAGGACAGAGTAAAATGTGTATATTCTATGGAATTTTGGATAAATCTGGGATGTGGTGGTGGTAGTCCCAGATTGCGATGTCCTCCCCGTGCTGCCTTACTGTCGCTGAACCAGTAGAGGGGGCAGAAGTTTTCTGGCAAGTCCTGCATCAAATCTGGGCTGAAATGCACCCGGCTGATAGGCAAAGGAGATAGTTACTTTTTTTTAAAACCATGTAAAACAACCTTCCCTTCTCTTACTCCTCAAAGAAAACTGTTTTCTCACACACAGTTCAAAAAGACTATGTACACTCCCTCTGAAAGATCACAGTCATTTGAGGGCTCTGTTTGGCCAAGCTGTTGAGACAGTGGGATGTTCCTTTCCAGGACCCCCCGGAAACCTTCGTAATTACCAGATCTGTAATAGCTTTAAAAAGCCAAACAAGTCGATTAAGAACAAAGGTTTCTATCAGCAAATTCAACTATTTCAGGTTTAAAATCAGTAAGAGAACGGTATGATGTCTAATGAGTGATATTTGCTTTTCTCTACTGGAACAAGCCACGTCTTATGTAACCGGCAGACTTGGATTCCGTACCCTTAAAGATGATTTAAACAAAATTAATAATCTAATCTGTAAAAATTGATTTTTTTTTTAATGCAAGTAAACTAAAACCAACATTTTTCACAATTCTAGAAACTTACTAAGCATTGAGTGTTTTAAAATAAATTGCGTTAGAAATATTCAACACTTGCGTGTTGGTTTTGCCATTTTAGTGTGTTGAATATATAATGTCTGTTTTCTTGTAATCAGAACCTGGTGTGGTGCAAAAACAAACGTCTTCGTGTGGAGGAGAAATAATTAAAATGGAGAAAAGTTCCAGCTAAATACCAGGCGTTGTGGTTTCATTCTTTTTTTTGAACGTTGAAACTGTAATTTCCGTTTGCGGTGAAATTCTGCCTGCGAGGATTTCCAATTAATCAGTGCCAATCATAGCAAGCCATAGGTCATTTTCTTTACTAATTAGCTTGTGAATTTTCACATCATGTGACTTGGCACCATTTCAGGAAGACTTTGGAAGCGTAAATGCCATTGCTGGATGACCCGGGCACGTCTCCGTGTAACGCTCGGCTCGCGGTGCTGCGGCAGAGCCTGGCGCTCCCAGGGCACGTGAGTTGACTTCAGCTCTTAGGACTGAACCCAGCTCTTCAAAACATGATCTTTCAAGGTGAATTCTCACAAGGTTTCGTACTAAATTCAGCTTTTTTTTGAGTCTACATTCTCAAGAGCTTTGTGAAAGGGTTATACTTCAGGGCGTGCTGTCTGATTTATCTTGTAGGAATAGGTTCAGTGAGACCAGAGAATCATCTTTGAGTGACAAAATCGAATATATTGCGTGTATATAATATAAATGCAGTATAGGTGATACGAAGAATATAAAATAGGAACTTTGAGTGTGAGAGCATATAGCACAGATGCCAGGCTTTTTGTCGGTGTTTGGGGAGAGGGAGGGAAGGTTCTTGGAGGTATCCTTGGAAAAAGCTGGGGAGGGACTTTCTTAGAAGTGCTTGTGGTGATAGCACAAGGAGTAATGGTTTCAAACTGGAAAAGGGGAGATTTAGATTAGAAATTAGGAACAAGTTCTTCACTGGCACAGGTTGCCCAGGGAAGCTGTGGATGCTCCATCCCTGGAGGTGTTCAAGGCCAGGTTGGATGGGGCCTTGAG
>JAVSBS010027996.1:43120-53390 GCA_033124195.1 Coracias cyanogaster | reverse complement strand
CAACCTAGCAGAATGTTTTGTTTTTCTTGTTGGCTTTGTGTCCCAGAGGCAGAACCTGGTCCCCCTGTGTCTCTGCCCTCACCCAGGTGGTTGTGGTTGGGGTAGTGGGTGAGGCCAGGAGCTTTCTGTTGGGTGTGGCTTCTGTTGGGGCTAGTTGGATCCCGCTGAGCTCTCTCAGTAATGTTCTTCCATGTGGGGGGACTACTGAGGCAGCCATCTCTGTCCATTATGTCCAGCAGGTGATGCTGGAATCACAGTGAGCAGTGAGGGAGCTGAGCCCACAGGAGCCTATGGCAGGACTGTTTGAAAGAAGACTTCTGAGTCTCAGCTGAGCTGAGTTCAGCTGTTGGCCCGTGTGATCAGGCAACTGATGGCAGCATAAAATGATGATGGCTGAACCACCACAACAACCGCATCATGAGATATTTTGACAAATGAGAGAGAATTGTATCACAACATGATTAAGGGCCAAACCAAATGGCTACAACTGTAAACAGTGTAATTATTGACCTTAATGACAGGAAAAGGGAGCTGTGGCAATTGCCAGAGAACAAGTGGGGTCAGCACCATACTTTAATATGGGATGAACTGATACCTGCAATGAGAGAGGCAAGAACCCACAGAGAGTGAGAAGGTATAGAAAATGAAGTGGAGGGCAAACAGGAGGTGATCAAGGAGATGGAAGTCACTCGGCTTCCTCTGTGGGAGTGAGGAAAATCCAGTGCCTGTGACACAGGAGGAAGTAGAAGGAAAACAGAAGGTAGGCATGATAGTTGCATTACAAATTTTTTTTTCTTGGAATAAAATGTAAGACCTTTGGGGAAAAAAGGACTGGACTGAGGAGTGAAAAAATGGCTTAAGATTACAGATACAGCATTCACTTGCCTCGCAGAATAAAGACATTTGTTTAGGAATAATGCACAGACTGGGTGGAGATAGTCTTAGCTGCTCAGATGAACCTTGTAATAGGGAAGAGTTCAAAGAGCTATGCAGAAATGAACCAAGGAAAGCATTGACATCCAAATGAAGGGGAAAAAGCAGCAAGCTGAAAGCTACAAGGGCAGTATCAGGCCACAGGCAGTAAAAAGGTTAAGTGGGAGAGGAAGCCAAACGGCACCCCCGTGTGCCCACTCTCCAGCTGACAGGGGCAGGGGAGCAAGGACACAGGCACAGCTGAGGGATGGCGCTTGTGAAGATCCGTTGCAGGACTGTTTGGGTCCTTACAACCATCACGGGAAAGCAGCAAGACCGCGGGCTGAGCAGGCCGACAAGGCCAAATCCCACCGGCGGCTGCGACATGGCCACAAGCGGGTTCTTTGCGCTTGGGGAGACGCGAGGGCTTCACGGTAACGGTGCCGGCGTAGCCTCACGGCACAGGCCGCTCCAGAGGGCGCCGCCGCCATTGCGAAGGGCGCCCCCGCGCGGCCCCTTCTCCCCAGCACAACAGGCACGTGACCCGGCCTCCCGCGCCTGCGCCTCGCGACCGGCAAGATGGCGCCCGCGGCCCCTCCCCCGGGTGCGCGCGGGGCCGGGGCGGTGCCTGCGCGCGGCTGGCGCGAGCCGCGGCGGGCTCGGTCACCGGCGCCCTGAGGGCCCGTCCGGCCGCCGCTCCCGCCTCCTCCTCCTCCGCCTCCTCTTCCTCCTCCTCCTCGCCGCCGCAGCTGGCGCTGCTCGTGATGCAGCCGTGCGGCGGCGAGGAGGAGGGGGGAGCGGCGGGGGGGGGGCTGCCGCCGGCGCTCGCCGGCGCCGACCCGCCGCTGCCGCCCTCCGGTAGCGGCGGCCTCATGTTGTTCTACGATCAGGGGGGAGCCGGCGACGGCGAGGCCGAGGCGGGGGAGGAGGCCGAAGCGGCGGGCGGCGAGAGCACGGTCAGCCCGGAGGAGCTGGAGGAGGAGGAGACGGCGGCAGCGGCAGCGGCGGCGGCTCCCAGCGGCGAAGCGGCGGCGGGCGGCGGCTGCAAGAGCTGCACCTACCAGGGCTGCAGCGAGACCACCACGCAGGTGGTGAAGCAGCGCAAGCCCTGGATGTGCAAGCGCCACCGCAACAAGATCTATAAGGACAAGTACAAGCGCAAGAAGAGCGACCAGGCCCTGGGGGGCGGCGGGGCGGCCGCCGCCGGGGGCGGCCCGCGGGCCGAGGTGAGGCACCGGCGGGCGGGGGGTGACCAGGGGGGAAGTCTCAGCTGGGGCTTCCTCGGGTGGGAAGGCCGGCGGGCAGCCCGGCTGCTCTGTGCGCCCCCGGGAGCGGGGACTTCCCCGGGAAAGTCGGTTTCGGTCCGATGAAGCGGGACCTTTGTGCCCAGAGGAAAGGGAGGAAGTCTGGGAGAGCCCGAGAGCTCTCTTCCTCTGGTGCCGGAGCGAACTCCGCTTCTTTTTTACTTTCTGATATAAATTGTAGCAACAGACAGCTATACTAACAGATGCTTCCTTGTGCAGCGTGTTTTTGTTTCACAGGCGGAAAGATGAAAGCATAGATTGAAGGGAGATGTCAGTCTTCATGCTCAGTTGGTGCTGAAATGTGGGGTTTTAAAGTCATAAAGGCCGTTGAGTATCAGATTATGTTATATATAAAACCGAATTGTGTAGGTTCTTCAAGATACTTGCTGGTCATTTAAAAAATATTAAATAACAGTTAAATATTTTAGACCACTAACAGTTCATACTTAATCTCATAAACTTGTGTATTGTTTAGATGGGGAAATAGTGTGAGATTTGGAAAAGATGGGGTAAAATGTGTTGATAACGTTCAACTTTTTAGATAGTGGGGTTTTCTACAGTTTGTGAGTTGGCCAGGATAATAGTTTCTGGTGGTCTCTGATACTGAGTTAGCATTGAGGATATTGTATTTAGATGAGCTAGAAAGAGGGAAATAGTTTTACTTTTGAAGGTGCTGGCTAGTTTGTGCCTGATTAGTATAAAATAGTAATTGTGAGAGGAAAAATCTTACTTGGCACGCCTGCTGAAAGCAGCCCTTTATTGTTAACAGAGCTATCTCTGGAGTTGTGTGACTACTAACCTTCAAGAAACTTTTCCTTTTTCTGTTTTTCTTCACATAAATACAATAGGAACCATACTGTGTGTTGCACCAAAGAATCTTTTTTTTTTGGTCTAGCTTTAAAAGCTGAAAATGAAGCAGGTGCATAAGAAAAAAAGGCAAGTGTACATGGTGCTGCTAGGGAATATTCTTCCAGCTTCTTTCTGTTTTGGCTCAAAGGACTTGCTGAGATAGGTGTGGGTTTCCTGATGTATTTTGTAACTCTTAAGTGATGTCTGTTATGTATACTTTTTCAGATTTTTGTTGAACCCTTGTAAACTCTCAGCATCCACAACATTCTTAGAGTTTCTTCATGTCTGCTGCCTGGTTTCAGTAATCTCCCTGTTTTTGAAGCTGGCTGCTGTTATCTTAATTTGCCAGTTAGTATTTACATTAGAAGATACAGTGAACAACTTAATTCCTGTTCAGTTTGTGATGCTTGCTTGCTAGGCTTGCCTCTTAAGTTGTTTGCTTCCCACAGTGAAAAAGGTGTAGTGTGCTTGTTTCCATGTAAAAAGTTCTGTACTTTTATTGTCCCTGTTGCAATTCTGTGAACCTTCTGTAGTTCTGGTAGTGACTGCGCATTTAGGTGAGATAACAGAAACTGCACACAGTGTTCAAGCCGTGGGTGAATTCCAGATTCATACACTGGCATCATTTCCCCTCTTCTTTCTTCCTTTCCCAGTAATTCATCATGCTCAGTTCATGCCGTGTCTACACCGATACTTGTGCTAGTTGGCCAAGAAAGCCAGTGGTATCCTGGGGTGCATTAAGAAGAGTGTGTCCAGCAGATGGAGGGAGGTCCTCCTCTCCCTCTACTCTGCCCTAGTGAGACCTCACCTGGAGTACTGCATTCAGTTCTGAGCTCCCCAGTTCAAGAGGGACAGAGATCTACTGGAGAGAGTCCAGCAGAGGCTACAAGGATGATGAGGGAACTGGAACAGCTGATGAGGAGAGGCTGAGAGACCTGGGGCTGGTTAGTCTGGAGAAGACTGAGAGGGGATCTAATTAATGTGTATCAATACACAAGGGCTGGGTGTCAAGAAGAAAGGGGCAACCTCTGCTCACTTGTGCCCTGCGACAGAACAATGGGCAATGGATGCAAGCGAGAGCACAGGAAGTTCCACCTCACCATGAGGAGGAACTTCTTGACTGTGAGGGTTCCAGAGCACTGGAACGGGCTCCCCAGAGAGCTTGTGGAGTCTCCTTCTCCGGAGACTTTCAAGCCCCGTCTGGATGCGTTCCTGTGTGACCTGCCCTAGATTCTATGGCCCTGCTCGGCAGGAGGGTTGGACTCAGTGATCTCCAGAGGTCCCTTCCAACCCCTCACATTCCATGATTCTATGATTCTATGCAGTTCTAACTTTGCTTCGTGCCCAGGCTGTCCCGAAGCTGCAGTACCCTTTGTTTTACCAGATACCATGAAATTGAAGCGGAGGAAACGCTGGTCAGCTTTGGTACCTCTGGGCTGGCAGACGCTAATTGAAACCTGACATTGTTCTCTCGCACTGCTTTAAAATTTCACCTCTTAAGAAAACAAAGACTTGTTTGTGAACCTTTGTTTTCAGCAGGATGTGTTTGAGGATCACATTGGTTCATGCAGAGGTGAAAGCTGGGGGCTGCTGCTCTTCTACATTCTTCTGGTTTTGCCCTTTTTATTCTTTTATGGTGTTTCTGTGATTTTCCTCCATAAATGTAACATAGACTTTTTTTGGTATTCAGATTCTTGTCTACCCTATTTCTTTAGGAAGCAAGACACTCTCTTCTTTCTGTTCAGTGGTAGAACCTTTTGGATCAACATCTATTTAAGTCAGGAGTTTAAGTTCATTGTGTTTGGTTTTTTTTTTCAATTAGAATATCCAATTTTCTATTTAATGAGTATCTGACTACAGAGAAGGACTTCGGAGTGAATTTAAACAGCCCCTTAAACTTTAGTTTTTGTCAGAGGTTTGCATCTTCATTTCATTTCATGGGGAAAAAAAAAAAAAGACTTAAGTGCTTTGCTTCCTGCAGTTCTTCCTAAGGCTTGGAAATTTCTGGAAATGGTTTGAAGAGTTGAATGAGCTTGTCCAGCACTTTGTTTGTAGGAACACCAGTAACGGGAATTATGTAAATCCAAAGGAACTCCACCAAAAAGACAGCAAATCCAACCTCTTGCCAGGCTGAGCTTTTACCGTAACCACATGTTTATGAACAGCGCAGTTACTTTTGAAAAAGAATTAAATGCAAAGAAAAATTTGCTTCAACAAAACCAATCCACTGTGTCCCCCTCCAAAAAACCCCAACCCTACCTTTGACTAGCTCACGGCGAGCGCTGTAATTCTGGGTGTTCTGTCCGCTAAGTCAGACTCTTACACAGCAGTGCTGCTCCTAGCGTGTTACTCGTGGTAGTAGCTGGCAGCTGGGGAAGCTGTCTCGCTGTAATACCCACGGTGAAGTCTTCCCAGCCGTGACTACAAACCCAAATTGCTGTAGATGGGCACCAGGACGCGGCACCAGCTAACACCTCAAGAGCTCAAGGCCAAGGCAGCTGTCGGACTTCATGGGATTTTTCCTGGTGTCTCAGCAGTGGGTTTGGAGCTTTTGTATTGAATGTGTCTCTTTTTGAATTCTGCAAAGTATCAGGTCTGTTTAGAGGGACTGAAAGAGGGCTGCGAAGGCAGCTCACCTGGCTTGCTTCTCCTGATCTGCTCTGGAGTCCTCGATGTGGGCGATGGGAGGGTGAGCAGAAGAGGAGAGATGGTGTGGTAGGGGCTGGCTGGAAGGTGAAGGCATCAGCGCTGCGAGGAGATGGGGCAGCTGTCGGACACTGGGAGAGCTGGACAGGGAGAAAGCGTAGATGGAAAAATTCAGAGGGGAGGAAAAAAATACTCTCTTTGACAAATGATAGAGATGAAGTGAAAAAGGGAAGACAAAGCGGGCTGAAGGTGCAGGGAAGAGCCGAGGCAGGTGGGATAAAATCACCTTATCTATTCACATCTTCTGCCTTCATTTTAGATGTTGTTATCAAGTAATGAATTTATATTATCTGTGTGCTCCATAGTCCTGGTCATAAACAATGGTCTTGCAGAGTGAATGGGATCTGACCTCGTATGTGCTTTAAAATGGGATTACCTGGGCTTTGTACGGGCGGGTGTGTTACAATCCAGCTTCCTCTTGTATCGTGGTTACATTATCTTGGTATGATCTTAAGGATACAGTGGCTGAATTAATTTGATTTTGTTTATGTGCAACCTGGGCTTAGTCCTGGCCTCGGCCCCAGCCACTTCTCATCAAATTTAATATGGCTGTATAATTTGATGCCTACCTCTGATCATTCTTGGCCGCTTGAAAAATACTTGAACATTTCTTGCAGCAACGTCTAGTGTGAATAATTCCTTTTTGTGGTTGTTTATCAGATCCCTTCCAACCCTAGTGCAGTTCTTATTTTTTTTTTTACCGCTATAATAACTAGGATTCAGAACCTCACACGCAGCCTTAGCAGGGACAGCAGGTACCGACCTCATCCATGCAGATGCTGCAGAGAAAGAGTGACAGAGGGGTTTGTTGTCTCGGATGGCAGCGGTGGCCATAAAAACAACCCAGGACAGAGCCTGAAGGCCAGAGGGTGTTTGAGGATGCTGAATTACTGTCTTGGCTGGGTAACCTCTCATTCAGAACTTCCTTAACAGCAGGCGGCTGAAAGGTGGTGGTTACGGCATCAGGTACTAAAAAGGGCGTTGATGGAGCTCTGGGAAACTACAGACCTGTTGGCATGATGTCTGTGTGGAGCACGTTAAGTGGTGTGAAGGGCTGAGTTAATGCTCCCCTGGATACACAGAATAGAATCGTAGAATGGTTTGGGTTGGAAGGGACCTCAAAGATCATCTCGTTCCAACCCCTGGCCATGGCAGGGACACCTCCCACTAGAGCAGGTTGCTCAAGGCCCCGTCCAACCTGGCCTTGAACACCTCCAGTGATGGAGCATCCACAGCACCCCTGGGCAGCCTGTGCCAGCGTCTCAATGTATTAGGAAAAAGTTAACGCAACTATTGCCTTGTGGTGTTAGGCTCCGTCAGTCTGTCTGGGTGTCTTTGGAAGACATCTCCACGCTCAGGGGAATCCGCATTGACAGTTTCCCTGAATTTCCAGAAATGAGGTCAGCAGCACAAGACTGGGAAGTGGTTTCCCGAACTGTGTAGCGATGCGTGCTGTGAGGTGCTGCGGATGCGGAAAACCTGTCTCAAAGTGACTGTTCTAGAATGGAAGATGAATTTGTTGCAAGCGTTGGGGATAACACCTCTGGCTTGAAGTCCTTGCATCGCAGTGTGCGAGAGGCAGGACTGGGCTCCCACATCCCCTTTTCCATGCTTTTTCCCAGTCTGCTGCTGGAGACAGGCTGTGGAGCTCAGTGAACGCGGTGCTCCTGTTCCCAGGGGAAGGCAGCAGCTCGCAGGGACACGGCATCTCCGGAGTGCTCCTGGAGTATCGCAAGCACGAGAAGAAAGGTTGGTGCCATGGTGCAGAACAGCGATTTTTGAACACCATCTGGTTTAATGTGGCTTCACATCTACGTGTTGTGGTTCTCCCCCTCTCTTCTGCCCTGGTGAGGCCACATCTGGAGTATTGTGTCCAGTTCTGAGCTCCCCAGTTGAAGGGTGACAGGGAACTACTGGAGCGAGTCCAACAGAGGCTGTGAGGATGATTAAGGGACTGAAACATCTCTTATATGAGGAAAGACTGAGAGCCATGAGGCTGTTTGGCTGGAGAAGAGAAGGCTGAGAGGGGATCTGATTAATGTTTATAAATATCTGGAGGGTGGGGGTCAGGAAGATGGAGCAATCAGTCTCTTTTCAGTGGTGCCCAGTGGGAGGACGAGGGGCAACAGGCACAAAGTGGAACCCAGGAAGTTCCACCTCAACATGAGGAGAAACTTTACTGTGAAGGTGACAGAGCACTGGGACAGGCTGCCCAGGAGGTTGGGGAGTCTCCTTCTCTGGAGACCTTCAGAACCTGTCTGGACATGTTCCTGTGTGACCTGCCCTAGAAGAACCTGCTTTGGCAGGGGGGTTGGACGAGATCATCTCTAGAGGTCCCTTCTAACCCCTACCATTGATTCTGTGAAATCTTGTTATAGTCAAATCTCAGTCTAAATAAAAACGGAGAGAAGAGCTTTACAAGAGAGGAGACCATACACTACCAGGAAGATCAGCCTTATTTTGGAGGTGATTATATCACACTCTTTTCTTTGGTAGGAACAATCTTCAGTTAAATATATTTTCTTTCTTTTCTAGCGACTTGAGATCAATTTAAAATGTTTACACGGGTTTCTACAGCCTGACCTGTTCAACATGTACGATTTTAAAAAGCCCCATAAAATAAGGACTCCTTGCTGGGGACACGGCAGCAACCGGGCTTTTTTTCCCCAAGATTTGCCTTGCAGTCAGCTTCATACAGAAAAAAGGAAAATATGTAGTTCTTTAATCAGTTTCTTACTTCTCTCATGAAAGTTTATCTTGAAATCAGAGCGTTGTGTTGTTAGGAGTTGGATTTTATGCTTAGAAGATGGTGAAATGGTTTCTTTCCTAAGGAGTGAATTAATGAGGTTCCCTATAATTTGATAGTGACCAAGCTCTTTGCTGCTTTCTTTGGAATAAGTGTTCTTTATAGTATATCTGGGTCTTTTTTGGGACAGTTTTTCAATAGGTGTTGGACTAGATGACCTTTAAAGGTCCCTTTCAACCCCAAACATTCCGTGATTCTAGGATTTTTAGTGCCAGTATAATATTTGAGTCGCTGAATTGCAGAAAGAACCACTCTAGGACAGCAGGAGATTGAACGGGAATAGCGCGACTCAGCATTCGTGTTCTGTTGCATTCTCCTCTCATCTGTTTTAAATTCAACATTTAATGAAATAAAACTGTTGGGAAAAGGGATGCGAGGTGATGAGGAACGCTTTCCCCTCCAGCTCTGCCCCGCCCCGTTTCTGCCATTTGGGAAGTTTCTTTGGGTATTTGAGTAGATCTTACGTAGGTTTAAAATTTGGATGACTTGATTTCATCGTGTAGTCCCAGGTCTTCATTCACTCTTTTTTTTTTTTTCATATAACCAAAGTCTGAAATTTGAAAGGGAAAACTGACTGCAACAGAAGTTGATGAAAAATGTCACAGGGGGAATTGCTTATTTTCATACCAAGGTGACTTAGGAGGCTGGAGCCAGCGATGCTGGGTGGCTTCCTCTTCTTTCATCCTCCTCCTCTACACAAGTTTCTACCTTGAGTCACACATGAGGAATTGCTACTGAAAGAGGCAATTTTAAAAGACTTCAGAAGATGCTGAAAAGAACAATTTTAGATGGGAAATGACATGGAGAAATCTACTGCTGTGACACAGCTCTGAGGAGTCAAAAACAATTTGACAAGTTCGAATGGAGAGATGAAAGTACCACATCCTCCTCCTGCCATGTCTCTATGTTAATTAAATAACTTGCTTCTCCTCAAAGCTGTCTCCCCTACGGGGATAAAGACTTTTTGGCAGCCCACGTTGGAAATAAACTTATCTACAGGGAAAGAGAGAGGGTTGGTATTTTTTTTTTTTTCTTTCCGGGATCATTAATGGGAGCAACTTTCTTCCTAAAGGCCTTGCCAGAGTATTCCAAGCAACAGCTGCTCAACAGATTCCGGCTGGTCTAACCTAAAAGCGAAACATTTGGGCTGACCCAGGAGAGGGCTGGTTTGCTGCCTCTTCTACCCAGCAGTGCTGAGTTTGATTATGAATTGCTATTCCATTTGCTGTAAATGACAGAAAATAGTCACATAGTAATAAGCACAATGGAAATTGAGCTCAAATTCTTTCTTCCTGGAAGTGCAGGCTGCATACGGGTTAGTGTTTTAGGGGAAATGATATTCTTTCTGAATACGCAAATTTATTGCAGAGATCATTGTATGAGCCATTATTGAACTCTTTGCACAAAATTCTGTGTTATTTTATTCCGTATGTATTTAAAATACGTATAAGCATTTCAAAACCAAGTGATTTTCTCCCTTGAAAATTGCTTAGGAGTGACTATTGGTACCAAAGGTGATTTTGGTCAGTTTTGATTTTGATCAGATTTTTGGTCAATTAGAGGCTGTGAAGATACTGAGGAGACTGGAGCATCTCTGTGCCCAGGAAAGGCTGAGACCTGGGGCTGCTGAGCTGGAGAAGAGAAGCCTCAGAGGGGATCTGATCAATGCTGAGCAAGAGCTCAAGGGCCCATG